>ML103007.1:0-15853 GCA_003697995.1 Taxidea taxus jeffersonii
TGTGTGTGTGTGTGTGTGTGTGTGTGAAGATCGTGGCCTCATCCAGGAGAGAGCTGCCGGTGTTCGAACGCGGTAAGTGTGTGATGGGGTGTATGATGGTGCCCCAGAGTGTGTGGCACACTGAGTGTGCGACAGCGAGTGTGCTCAGTGGTGCCGGTGGTTCCAGTGGAGCCACTCGAGCACAGAGCTCTCTCCCGGGCGGGGGGGAATGAATCAACGCGGGCGGACCCCCTTCCCCGCGGTGGCGGGAAGCGCCCCCTCCCGAACAGCCCTTTGGAACAATGAGGCCGCACGCGGCGAGGCGGGGCGCGGGGTCCAGGTCTTACACACAGAGCGGGCCGGCCCTCAGGGCCCCTTCAGTGCCCGGCCCGCGGCAGCGGGACCCGCCCCCGCCCCGCCCCGGCGAGGAGCCTGGAAATGGACACCCGCCGCCCCCGGCCGCACGCGCACACATACACCCCGGGCGCAAGCTGGGCACACGCCACGCTTGGTGCGCGATCCCCGCCACCCAGGTGGTTCGAGGTCCCTGGACAGCGGCTCCGGGGCCGCCGGGCGCCGAGGAATGGGATCGATGTCGCCCGCCCATAGCGGGCAGCAGGTGCGGGCTAGGCGCTTACCCAACAGTGCTGCCGCTCCGTTTCCTTAGCGCGCTGCGCTCCGGCTCCCGCCGCTACCGCCGCCGCCCGAGCGGCCTCGGCTGCCTCCGGCGGGGCTAGCGGGCGGACCCGCGGACTCCTCGCCGCCGTCCCCCGCGCCCGCTCCGCGCTCCCGCCTCGCGCCCCGCCCCGGGCATGCGCGCTGGCCGACTGGAGGCCTCCGAAGCCGGGAGGGGGCGGTGCCGGCGAGGAAGAGGAGGCCGGAGGGGTGGACGGAGGGAGGGGTGCCCCTCGCCTGGCGCTCCTCATCGAGGTCCGGGGGCTCCTGGGTTCCCCGCCCTCCTCGACCCGGTTCCCATTTCACAGACAGGGAGACTGAGGGGCGGAGCGCCTGCCCATTTGCTGCGCGCCTGTTGCGGGCGGGGCGCGTAGCCTGTCAGATCTCACTCAATCCAGCCCCGCGAACTCCCTCTACTAGTTTCACCGAGGAGGAAATTGGGACTCAGACAGGGAAAGCCCCTTGTCCAAGGGCACGCTGCGCCTGTATAGGGAGGCAGGTCGGCTTGATCTCCGAGCTCCCCCTGCGCGGAAATTTCCCGCCTCCGCCTTGGCCGCACTTCCGGCCTTCTCTCCCAGCACCCCGCCCCGCCCCCGCCCCTTTGTCTCGCCACCACCCACGCTCCCGCGAGTTGAAGGGACACGAGTAGGGTAGGAGCGAGGCTCCTTCCATTCCCTCGCTACGGGCCTCCCCAGCCAGGATGCCCGCCCACTCTCTGACTATGAAAGCTCGGTTCTCTTCCCTCTGGGTATCCTTGAGCAAGATATTTCCCAATTTTTGAGCCTCAATTTCCCAATCTGTAAAATGGGACTATCATTAATTACCTCGCAGTGGTCTTGGAAAGATGAAGGAGCCCAAAGTAGGTGATCAGGGGTTTCCAGTTGAGTCTGAACTGCCGAGGACATGAGACCTTTTTACGTACCACCCTCTGGACCTTTCTTCTCAGATAAATAGTCCCCTCCTCCTTGACCTCCCAGATTAGAACAAATAATTCTGTAATTGCCAAGAGTTGATACAACCTTCTCACCCGTACAGTGAAGCCACCTATTAAAAATGGTAACAACTAATGTAACATTTATTTAGGATCAGACACCGTGCTAAGTTTTTGTTACAGGCGGCACAAAATTTCATTTCCAGCTACTTAGGAGGAAATTAATATTTATTTATAGCCCCATTTTTCAGGTGCAAAAACTGAGATACTGATGGATTACTTCGTTTTCACACAGCTAGTTAATAGTGGAGCTAACTCCTGAAACCTCACGTTAAACCGTTAGCTTCTATTCCTCCCACTTACCTGGTGAACCATACATCATCGTGATTTTTTCAAAATCCAGGCAGCAAATGAAGAAAATCTATCGGAACAACGTCTTCAACCAGCATCCCAGGGAACCAATATCCCAAGGATACCCAGCATCCAGCATCATCAGGATGCAGGACCAGTTTTCAGCACCACGGACAACACCCACAGAAGGGATCCTTCCTAATGTTTCAGGCCCTCAAAATTGCTCATTCGCTGCCCACAAGAGCACTTCGCTTCATACCTATTCTACATTCATTGTTTCATTCTATTCCCCATACAATCCTTCCAGGTAAACATTACTGGCCCCATGATACAGATGAAGACATCGAGTCTTGGGGAGGCTCATAAGACATCACAATTGGCAAGAACCAATCTGTGACCTAAAAAGCTCCCCCTGGGTCACGGTGAGGGTGGATAAGAGTGGAACCAGGGCATGAGTGAGGGTGCCATGAAGTTGTCCAGGTGAGAGATGATGGTGCCCGACATGGCACTGTTTGTTGGGATAGAGGAAGGGCTGGGTTTGATACCTATTTAAGGGTAAAGTCAACAGGTCTTGGTCATGGGTGGTTGTGGCTGTGAAGGGAGAGAGGATTCTGTTGCCTGTCTGAAGCTCTGACTTGGAGAGCTGAGTATATGGAGGACAGGTACCTGATGAGCCCTGGAGAAAGAAGGAACTTGTGGGATCTCCATGCTGAGACATCCAAGTCTAAAACTTGGAAGTCTAAAGCTCCTGAGTGACCAGGCTGGAGACAGACAAGGGTAATGGAAGCCATGAAAGGGGTATCAGTACCTGAAAGGTGAGTATAGATCAAATAAGGTGAGACAAGAACCTTACGTCCACCCTGAGGAATGTCAACATTAAGGTACCAGCTGGAAAAAGAAGACTGCAAAGAAGAATGAAAAACAGTAATCTGATAAACCAGGAGAAACCCGGGAGAATGATGCCTTAGAAGCCAAGGGGAGATAATGTTCCAGAAGGAAGGCAGGGTCAACTGCATCAGGATGACAAGATATGGCCTGAGAGATGATCTCTGGACTTTGCAAAGAAGGTAATGGAAATTTGGTGAAAGCACAGTGAGTGGAGTGGTGGGGGTGGATGGCAGACTTGAGGCGGGGGATTGATGAGTAAATTGGAGTAAAGAAGTAAAGAGAGCAACAGATGACTCTCAGCAGATTTGGGCTTGGAGGGAGACAGGCAATATCATAAGCTCTACAGTGGGATGGAAGGTTAAATTGAGGAGATTTGGAGGCATTTAAATTCTGATGAGAGGGGCCAGTGGTGACGGAAAGGGAAGATGCCAGGAAGGGAGAGCACAATGGCTGGGCCCCGATTCTCAGGGTGGGAGAAAAGGATGGGATCCGGAGCCCTGGGGCAACCCAGAGATCCTGAGATGAAGATTGAGGGCAAGCAGTTTACTTGGGAGGTGCAGAGACACCTTCCTGGATGGTGTCAGCAGCGGACTGGGAAGGTGACCCAGGAGGGGAAGGCATCCAATAAGAGGTGGTTATTAAGCCAGCTATCCCAGTGGGTGGGTAAAGTGTAATCCTGCAGGAAGTTTAGAAAATGGGGTAAACGTACACCTCAGAATTCCCCTGGCTGAGGGTATGGGAGCTGGTGTATTTATATCCCAGCACCTGGCGGACACTGATGAAGGGCCAGCCCATGGAGCTATGTGTTAGTTCCCAGGTACTTATGGCACACAGTTTATGTGGGTAAAGTGGGTTACAAAGCCCAAGGGGAGATTTTTTTTAAGATTTTATTTATTTATTTGACAGACAGAGATCACAAGTAGGCAGAGAGGCAGAGAGAGAGAGGAGGAAGCAGGCTGTCCACAGAGCAGAGAGCCCGATATGGGGCTCGATCCCACGACCCTGGGATCATGACCCGAGCCGAAGGCAGCGGCTTTAACCCACTGAGCTACCCAGGCGCCCCCCAAGGGGAGATTTTTGACAAAGGTGCAGGGGCCACCTGTTGGGAGTCTTGCTGGTGGGCGCAGAAATTGTAAGGGCATCTGAAGGGATGTGGTCAGAGCTCTAGGTGTGTCTGCTGCATGGGCACAGTCAGGGCCTCTTTCCATCTGTGCCCTTTGTCACACTCTCCAACTACGTTTGTTTCATGGGGACTTACTGATATAAACATGTTTAAAAATGAAAATTTCCAGACAACAAAACACTTGCTAAAGCACAGTGGGAGCTCAAAAAGGGCATGGAAGTAGGCCGTGTGGGTTCAGATCCTGACTTTGTCAGCAACTAGCTGTGTGGCCTTGATTGAGGTCTATCTGAGCCTCAACTTCATCCTATGTAACTCAGCTCTCAGAGCTCTGAAGAGGATATAGGGAGAAATAAAACCACCAAGCACCAAGCATAGCATAGCACTCGTAATAGATGCCAAGGTTATGGCAAGGCCAGTCCTGTGCACTCTTTTTTGACCACAGCACCTCCATTTACCTTGGGGGCCACCTTCCCACTCCAGTCTATGTGGTGGTGTTGGATGGGCCTCACTATCAGCTTTAGGGATAGGCAATGACCTAAGACTGGCCAACCACCATGCAGTGATTAGTTCTAGGGGTGGGGCTAGAGCCCAAGACCACAACCAGGGCAACTGGTTCTCACACTTTCCTGGCCCTTAGGGGTTGCTAAATTGGTAGTGTTTCTACGTGGAGCTGCTGGGGGTTCATCTCTGTCCCCATGTGGAGCAAATCTGCCTGGGCCCAGGTTGTGGCTCACCCTGGGGTTCAGGCTCATCTTGTGATAACTAACATGGTCATCACACCCATGTGAGTGTGTGTGTGCACATATCTCGGGTTGGTCTGCTGCTGGGAAGCCATACACACTCTTACGCACCAGAAGATAAACAAGTGCCTGCAGCTCCTTGGCTGGCACCCAAGCTGGGGGTGGAATAAACAATCCCAGTGACTTTCTGAAAAGCAAGCGTGTGTGGCAACAGGCACCATGGAGACAAGCAGACTGTACCAGAGCAGAGCCGCAGCCACCCCCCCAGTCCCACCCCTGTGTGCACATGTGTGTGCATGCACAAACACACACACAGAGCTCATGCTCTCTCATGTTCATATCCACTCCAACACACACATTCCCCCTTTCACACCCATTCCAGCTTTGCTTGAGGTTAAAGACTTTTGAGAAAGTCTGAGATTGCCAATACAGCAGCGTCCACAGTTTCTCAACTCTTTTGCCTGAGCCCTGGTCCTGGTCTAGGCTGAATTTCAGCAAATCATGGCCTCTAAGGGAGGTGTGATGTGTGTGTGTGTGTGTGTGTCTGAAAGGGTGGAGAGAGGGAGAGAAGGGGTGGGTCCATATGGCCGACAGTGCCACATAAACCCACTTTCTGAAGAATTCTATCTGTGCTTCAGAAACATACACACAGAATACATTCACCCAGTTCAAGAAACACTCATCCAGACCCTCTCCCCACTGAGGCTTGTACAGACGCCCCTCAATACAAGCACTCAGATATGTATCCATTCTTACACAAGCAATGTATAATCCACTAGATGATGGTGGTGGTGGTAGCAGTGTTCCTTCCGTTCACTGACTGCCCAGGTGTTTTTCAATCATCATCTTATTACATTTAATACTTAAGGAAAACCATCTGAGATTGATAATATGTTTCGCATTTCCTAAGTGAGGAAACAGATGTCCAGAGAGGTTCAGTAACTTGCCAGGGTCACAGAACTAGAAAGACAACACATATACGTGTGACACCCCATGCATGTGCAGGCACACACACACACACACACACACACACACACATGAAAACCCTGCCTCCTCAGTCCCAGATAACTGATGTTTGTGGGGTGACCTTCCCCACCCCAACCTTCCCGTATGCATCACTCCCAGGCCCTCCCAGCTCTGCCCTGATATTCCCGAGAGCCCCTGGACTAGGCACCTCTGAGCACAATCTGCTGCCCACATAGGGGCCCCCTCCCTCCCTCTGGCAGCTGCAGGCCCCAACCCAGCTGGGGGCGGCCCTAGGATTTGGATGGGTGACTCAGGCTGAATCATGGCCAGCTGCTCCTTGGCAGCCCTCTCCCCCCAGAGAGGCTATTTTGAAGGCAGAGGTGGGCCTTGGGGTGGGGGACAAGAAGAGGGGTAGTAGGGGATGGAGACAGGGAATAGGGGTGCTTGAGAAAGAGGAATCAGGCACAAGAGCATACTCTGCTCTTCAGTGGCCTGCAGGTGCTCTCAGGCAGTCCCTACCCTTGGCCTTCATTCTAACCAGGGAAGGAGCTCTTTCTTCCCCCGATATAGGTCATGGGCTCCCTCTCTGATCCCAGGGCCCACTTTGGTTGCTCTGCCCCATCTCTTGGCCCTGATGATGACAACAATAACAACATTTATTATTCTAATTGATCACTCACATGTTACAGCCCTCTATAGTTTGCAAAACACCTTTTCATCAGTATCTCATTTAATTCTCTTATCAGTGCTGAGGTGAAAATTCTTATCCTTACTTTTGAGCTGAGCAAACTGAAGCTCGGAGAGGTTACATGAACTATTCAAGGTCACCCAGTTGGTGAATGACAGAGCCAGGAACCAGGCTCAGGATTCCTGGTCCAGCCTGTGGAAGATAAGCATCAGGGCTAAAGAAGAGCTACAGCTGGACATGGTAGGGTATAGGGGCAACACTGTAGAGGGACTGCAGTGTGGCATGGTGAAGGCATGGTTGGGGCATCCAAAGGGGCGTGGTGGGGGTGCCAGGGTGGGTCAGTCGGCTAAGCCTCCGACTCTTGATTTTGGCTGAAGTCATGATCTCAGCGTTGTGAGATCGAGCCCTACATCAGGCCCATGTACTTGGTGTGGAGCCCGCTTAAGAGTCTCTCTGCCCCTCTTCCCTCTAAAGAAAAGGGGGTGCTGGTGGAGCAGCACAAAGGGGCACCGTGGAGGGCATGGCAGAGGCATTCTCGGTTCCCTAGTGTGCAGAAGGATCGTGACAAAATGTTTCTCTTTACCCTCTGTAACTCATGGGTTATGGAATTTTTTATACTGTTAAATCTTCCTTTTCAGTGTCTCAGGCCAATATCCCAAAACTAACAAATTCAGAGCTGTGGCGTTGCTACTGAGAAGACCTCAGCTGTGGCCTTTGCTTCCTGAAGCCTCAGTTTTCTCATCTGAGAAAATGGGTCCAGGCCTGGGGACGGGGTAGGCCACTGAGAGGCCCAAGTGAAATCACAGGCAGCCTGCCCTTTAGAGGCTGTGAAGGGCTTTACCATAGCTGCTGTTTTTCACATTTTGTTTTATCTTTTAAAAAACACCCATGGGTGCTGGGAAGAGGGCAGGGTGGGCTTCTGGGAGCCTGGGGGTGGTGCTGAGGGCGGGGGGTGACAGCTCTTCCTTTCCCCCTGCCTGGGCTATGCCTGGCCTCCCCCACCCTCAGCCTAGAGCCAGTTTCTAGGCAACGGGATGGATGCAGGGATGGTTCGGAGGGGAGAGAGCTATAAATAGGGAAGGGAGAAAACAAAAATAAAGTTCCAGAGAAAGCTGTGGAGCCAGATTACTAGGGGTGGGGGTGGGGAGACTGGGAGGGAGACAGGCAAATGGGAGGAACACCAGGACAGCCCTCAGCCCTTCGTTAGGGGAAGAGGACAATTTTCAGATGAGCCAGCTAGCAAAGGCCCGCTGAGGGCTAACATGGGGGCATTGCAGGGATGGGGGTGGGGCCTTGAGTGCCCAGCTGAGCAGGATTGGGTGATAAGAAATCACTTGTGGTTGGAGAAAGAGGGAAAGATCAGTGGAGGAAAGGATTTTGACAGGCACAGTTGAGGGCAGCTACCCAGGTGGAAGAAAGAGCACAGGCAGAAGGGAAGGTGAAGTGGGGCTGGACCCACAGACTGGGGAGGCTGGGCTGGGCCCAGTCTCACTGACCGGCCACCCGCCATGGACACAGGCACAGAGAGGTGGGCCCTTCCTCTGCTGCAGTGTTCTTCTACCCAGAACTTCCCATGAGAACCCCCTTTCTGTTCAGGTTTCTGCTCCAACCTCACCTCCTCAGATGCCTGACCTGACCACCCCAATTTAATACTGGTCACCACCCTCTCCTTGTCATCATCTCTCACATCACTGTTTTATGTTGGTCATGAAACTCCAGATTATCTTGTTCCGAGTATTTGCTGACCTGTGGGATGTGAGCCCAGTCACCGCTGTTGCCTGCAGCCCCTCGTGTCTCAGACACAGCAGGCATCATCGAAGGACTAAATAATCGCACACAGCACACTCAGGCAACATCCACAGACACATGTGGACACAGATACACCTGCATCACAGGCAATTCAGCCTTCCCCTCCTCACTTGCAGTGCCCGTGAAATTGCGTGTCTGTGCTGCAACCGCTTCCAAGTTTCCCTATGGTTGGTGTTCTTTGTCTCTCTCAGAACAAGTCCATTTTGGAAAATTCCAAAGGAGGTGAGCTTCAGACTCAGAGATGGGGCTGAAATGTGGTCTTTGCCACTTCCCCAGCAAAGTGACCCAGAGCAGGCAACTTTGCCCCTCTGGCCTCCGTTCTCTCCTCCATAAATTGGGGAGTTAGAATAACAAGGAATCCTTGAGGATGGTTTCAAATAAAATTAATGGAGTCAAGTGTTGGATGCTGGGGACCTACTGGGCACTTGAGAAATGGCTTCATCCTTTCATAAGAGAGGAAACCATGAGATGTGTCTTCTCACCAGTGTACCCAGAGTCAGGAGTGCCGTGTGACACAGGTCTGGCATCTTCCGAGGATGCGTCTGGGCCTGTGCCTGGAATGCATTTAAAGTGACCCTGGCAGATGAGAACATTGGTCTCTGAACAGGAAACCAGGTGCTTGGCTTGGCACCCAGGAAGGAAGAATAAACCTCCCCACAAGCCAGATGGAGAACCTGGTTTCAGCATCTAAAAATGGGAATCAGGTGCTGGTAGCGGGAGGGGAGGTGGCAAACAAATTCTTTACCAGCCAGGTAGTTCATAAAAATGAGTGAAGTGGATGAGATGAATATCAGAGGGAGGGAAAGGGACTGTCGCTAACTGGAATCAAATGAGAAAAATTTAAACTTTGGGCTAGCACATTAAATATCCCTACAGGCCAAATTTAACACGAGGGCCACGAACTTTGCAATCCCCGCGATGAGTGGGTTTGCAGATAGGGTCTTAATTCAGTCAAAAGGGATCTGAGATCCCGGCACTTGCATGTTGAATCAGAGAATCTGAGCCCACCGGTTTGTTCTCTCTACAGGCACGTCTGCCAGCTGCCTCCTACTTCCGGAAATAATGGCTTGCACACTGCAGGACAAGGTGACCCGAGTGGACCGGCCTCCTGCAGCGTTCAAGGCCTACCCAGGCCTGGCACCATCTCTCGTCCCCAACGACTCAGGGAAGGACGAAGCGCTAACACCCGGGGGTTGATTAAATGCAGCAAGCTCCTTCCGGCCCTGGGGCTGAAGGGCGAAACAGGGCTAAAGTCGGAAAGGAGGTCGCACCCGGGGAAAAAAAGGGTGACGTCTTGCACAGACTTGGTGGGGGCCCTTGCGGCAAAGCAGAGCCGGGCTTCCGCATGAGCGGGGGTGGGGCCTCGTACAGGCTTGGTTAGAGAGCCGCTGCGGCAAACCGGGCCACAGCGACACACCGATGGGGGCGGGGCTCGTCACTAGTGGGGGCGGAGCTTCGGCGTGGGGCGTCTCAAAGCTGAGCAGAATAGCGCCTTCGCCTTGCGGGAGGCGGGGCCTTTGCGCCTCACCGAGGCATCTCCGCCCCCTTCTTCCCCACACCTAGGCGGTGTTGGGGGCCCTCTAGTGCCGATCCTTATCTGCTCAGGGCGCCGGACCGGCTTCCCAGCTTTCTAAGGACCCTTGCCCACCTTTGCGGACGCCGCAAACCTCTGAGAACCTTTCCGAGAGGGGTGGAGCGCCGGCTGCCCGCGCTCTGCCTCCTTCTGGGGCAACTGTCCATTCCCCTTGCCCTTGGATGGGTCTTTCTGCGTTGGTCAGTTGTGCGCAGGGCTGAGCGCCTGTAAACGTTCTGCCTGGGCGTTAAAGGCTCTTTCAGTGCCCGCACTGCTGGTTTCCGGGGGCTCCTCCGCGGCGCGCGTAACTGAGCGCGCGCGCGAGTCTGCACGTGCCGGTCAGCAGGCATGCATGCGTGTCTGCACGTGTGCCCCTGCCAGGGTGCGTACGCTCAGGCGGGCGCGCCAGGACCAGTGTACGCGCACACATGCCTGGGTGTGCATTGTCATCCGTGACCCTGCTTTGCGTGTACAGAGAGGTGTGAGCCCGTCCACCCTGCGCTTCGGTGGCGAGGGGCTTCCTTTGGCCTTGCACCCCCAGCGGGTGCTTTACAGTCCAGCAGGTGGCGCCCGAGGCCACCTTCACGCCTCCCAGCCATCCGCTATTCCCACTCTGGGCAGACTCTCTCCCCTGCGTCATGGTGCAGGGGAGTGGGGGGGATAGGATGGAGAAACTGAGGCCCGAGGTGGTCAGTCTTGTACCTGGGCTGAGGGTGCCAGGCACCAAAGAGCGGAGTGGAGTAGTCTGGGGCATGGAAGCCCGCCGGCTGCCCCCACCCACCATCCAACCCTGCCTTGCCCGTGCGGCCGCGGCTACAGACAGATTGGCTTTATTCGTGGACACGCAGAGCGGGGAGGCACCCGGGCCCGCCCACCCAGGACACGCTCACACAGGGGTTGGGGGACTCTCCATGCCACAATCACGACACACGATGCCCGCGTTCGGACTGGGCCGGCTGAGGGAGGGGGCATGGCACAGCCTGGCTCCTGGTTTGGCTAAAAAAAAAAAGGTTCTTGGGGTCGTTGTGGGAGTGGGGTGGGAGGCTCTGGGGCTGCCTGGAGGACCCTCAGAGAGCCTCTGTTGGGAGTGTGTGGGGGGAGCCGTCGCTTTCTGATCTTCTTTTAAAAATACATAAAACATGCTACATCCGCGCAGACATTGGACGGGGTGGGGTGGGGAGGAGGCAACATAGGTGGGGCGAGGCTACCAGCCACGGCCGCAGCCCCCACCCTGTCCAGGCCCCAGGGATGCACGCGGGCGGGTAGGACAGACAGATAAACAGACACCAACACAGGCTCCAAGGGTGCCCCTTGGAGCAAAGGAAGATCTTGTGTTTGGGGGGAAGGGGTAGAAGGACAGCCCTGGTTTTGGGGGACGGGGCAGGGGACAGGGAAGGGATTGTGCTGCTGGTGGGGGTCCATCCTGGGCCCTTACGCCTCTGGCTCATACTCCTGATACTCCTCCTGCATCAGAGGGATGGGGGTGGAGTGGGGAAGAGCAAAAGAGGAAGGGGTTGGAGACCAAGTGGCCAGGTTCTGGCCCCGAGACTCCTCCCCTTCAAGGAGGAACAGTGCATGCCCCTCTCCCTGGGCAGAGGAGAACCTGGAAGTTGGGGACAGCTGGGACTTCCCTGGGCAGGGGTGCCTGGGACCCAGTGCTTGGCCCCATCTGTCCTCCCTCTCTGCTGCCACCTCCTACGGCCTGGGTTCTAGAAAAGGGGGTGTGAAGTTTCCTAGCCCAACCCTATCCTCTCAGGGACCTCCCACCCCAGCCGGGAATGGTGGCAATCTTCTGGGATGCCCAAAGCCCCACCCAGCCCTGCCACCCCTCACCTGGGGCGGTTCCTCATAACTCTCGCCTTCTGGCTCCATCAGGGGCTCGATCAGCGGCTCCTCGGCAGCTTCCTGGGCCACTTCCTCTGGCTGCCGGCAAAGAAGGGACAGGGCCATGAGGGCAGCTGGTAGATGCTCCCCCAAATTCCTACCCTGGGAAGTTTTTTGGCTGATTGGGGGAAGGCTAGGCTTTGTTGGCTGTACAACCAGAATTTTTAATTCAATTGCTTATTTGGAGTGCCTTGGAAGTGGACTAAGGTGTGAGGGGTGAAATCCCCCTAGATCACCATGAAGCTGGGAGTGGTGAGAAGAGGGGCTCTCCATACCCCTCTCCCCAGTGCCTGGTAGCCTACTTCACTTCCATCATTTGGACTGGATGGGCTGGGGAGATAGACAGTACACTCCATCACCGACTTATCCCTATCTGCCTTGTGTTAGGCTCTGCTGGGCATCAGGACCCCAGAGATAGTCCTGGAGGCTCCTCTGGGCTGGAGGGAGATGGAAGCTCTGAGACAGGGCCAGGCAGGAGCTCAGAGCCATTCCCCTGCCACCTTCCACCCATCCCTCCCCCAGGGTCCTGTGTGGCCTGGTTTCTTCAGCTGTTGCTATTTTAAGATAAGCTGGAAGCAACAGCTCATGGTGTTGCTTGGATGTGTGAGCTAAGACTCTCCCCTCCCCCCTGCATCTGCTGCCCAGACGGGTGCAGACCAGCAGGCACACAAGCAGGGGGCTGCCAGACACATGGCCAGCCACCTGTGCGTGAGCACACGTGTGTGCACAAACACGAGACAGAGCTGGCTGCACACACCCACCCACAATCACCTGGGGTCCATGCACGGCTGCACATGGCCGTGGCACACTTCTGGACCCCACAATCACCTGGGGTCCATGCACGGCATGCACATGTGGGGTGGCACACTTCTGGACCCTGCAGAGGGGGGAACCTGTAGGTAGGGTTATACCACCTCCCTGTTCCCCACATATAACCACTGTCCCTCTCTATTGGGCAGAGATAAGAATCCCGGGAGCCTGGAGGGCTGGCCCAGAGAAGGCTTGCCTGACCCCCATCCAGGGAGCCTCAGTTCCTTCACGTGGCCAGTGGAGGTGGGCCCAGTGGGCATCCGAGTTTACAGCTCCTGCCCTGGCTCATTTTCCCCAGTGTACAGATGGGTATATCAAGGCCTAGGAGGTGGGTAAATTGGAAGTTTGCCCCAAGTCACCCAGTATTAAAAATTCCAGCTGGCGCTCATTGCTTGGCAACAACCCACACGTCCAGCAGCAGCAGAACGAAGGTGGGCAGTATGGCCCATCGGGGACAGATGGCACACAGTGAGAGGGGAGAAGGGCTGCGCCTGCCACTCGCAACTGAACTGCCGCACAGTTGAGCACAAGCAGCCAGGAGGAGAGGAGCGTGTGCTTTGTGGTAACATGGAAATGGAGTTGAAAATACCCAACTCATCTGTGCTGACAGAAATCAAGGAGCAATGACCCTTGGTGGGGGAGGCAGGGCCAGGACCAAGGGAAGGTGAATAAGGCACTCAGGGTACACATGTTAAGAAGGCCCCCACTCTTAGGGCCATGCACATGAGACCTCAGAGTGGGTGTCCCCCTCAAATTTTGGGCCCCAGTATCCTCCCTCATCTTACCCTTGTCTTGGTCCCAGGGGTCAGGGACTGGAAGGAGGCCTAAGGCAGGCTTCTGAGGGGCTGATGTCCTGTGTCTTAATGTGAGTGCTGGTTACACGGGAGGGTGGGGGGGGGCTTGCTCTGTGAAAATTTGTTGGGGCTGTGTGCTTTTTGTATGTATGTTGTACTTCAATAAAAAGTTTACTTTAAGAACATCCCAGCCTGGCCACTCACTAGCTCAGGTCAGTCACTTCACCTCTGGCCTCAGCTGCCTTAGATGGGAAATGCGATGGTGCTGTCTGCTCTGTAGGGGGACAGGGAGGGTCGCATGGTAAGGCACCGAAGCAGGCTGGGAGGTGGGGACACTCGGAAATGTGCACCCTGGGCTTGCGCAGGTTCCGCATGCTTGGTAGCCCCAAAGGGCTGCTGTTTAAATAGTAAGTCCATGACCCTGAGCTCCCTTGTGAACAGAGGCTTGGGGTGTCAGAAGTGCTGGTAGGAAGGAGGAGGCCTGAGAGAAATGGTTCTGGGCAAAGGCCCCTTGAGGCTGAGAGCTCAGGCTCAGATCTGGCTTTCTCTGCACCCCAGCTCCCAGCACGGACCCTGGCCCTGGGGCGGCTACCAGCAACTTCACTGCCGTAAACCTGAGCTTCTCCTCCCAAGTACCTCCTTAGAGAGGCAGGCAAGTCACTTCACCTCTCTGGGCCTCGGCTCCTTCTTCTGTAAAATGGACATGCTGTAGTGCCGTCTTCCCAGAGAATATAAAGATTCAGTGAGTTACTCCAGGTACTGAGTCTAGAACCTGCCTGCCCACATAAGAGATCAGTGAACAGGAGGGATCCTTGGAACAATAATACATGGGGAGTCACACAGCTGGTAAAACGCATACACGGGACCTAAGCCAGAACTTCCAAGTCAAGCCCAAGACCAGTGACAGGCGAAAGGATCAATGTGTAAAGGCCTGTGATGAAGGGTGGTCTTTGGACCCGCAGCATCACTCAGGCATCTGCTTGAAATGCAAACTCTCAGGTCCCACCTCAGACCTACTGAATCAGAAATTCTAGGGAGGCGGTGGACGGTCTGTATTTTAACCTGGCCTCCTGCTGATTTTGATGCACACAGAAGTTTTGAGAACCTCTGATAAATACCTAATGTGTGTAAAAGCCCTCTTGCATTCATCTTCTGTCTTATAGGCCAAGAAGCAGGCTCAGAGAGGTGATGGACTCTGCCCAGGGTCACAGAGTCGGGACGTAGTGGAGGTGGCACTTGAATCCAACTCTGGCGTTTCAGAGTTCACAGGTCTTATGCTATAGTGGGTCCTAATGAAGGTGTCTTCCTTCACGCACCTGGGGGTACTGTTCTCCTGCCTGCACAAATATGCGATGGACAACTCAGCCCTCCCCCGTGGCCCATACTCGCTCATGCCTGCCTCAGGGCCTTTGCCAATGCTGTTCCTACTGCCTGAAATACAATTCTCATGAGGCTCGCCTCATCCCCTGGGGGTCAGCTCAAATGTCACCTCATCAGAGAAGCCCTCCCAACTACAGTAGTCTCCTTACGCCTTGATTCTCTACCCTATCACCTTTGTCTTTTCTTCATAGCACTTAGCCCCATCTAAAACCATCTCATTCATTGGTTATCTATCTTCTTCCACTATAGCATCTGCTCCCTGAACATAGGAACTTATTCGTATGGCAACTTCTAGAATAATTCCTCTCTGGCATGGATACTTGTTGAAGACAAGAAAGAACAAACAATCCGTGACATGCGGATGTGGCCCAAAGTGGTCCAGGTCACACTCAGAAGCAGGATACATGTATACAGCCAGACCTGGGGGCACAGTCACAGGGACCACTGCACCCCTACCTGCCCTGCGAACTCATTCTGAGCCGAGTCTAGCAGAGCTCCGTAGAACATGAGGCCAGGTGTGCCTCTGGCTGGGGCATGTTTATGGTGTGCCTGGCATGTGTGTGCATACACGCGTGGGTGTGTGTGTGTGCGTGTGTATGGCGAGAGGACAGCTCACCTTCAGATCAGCGGGGAATTCCTCCTTCTTCACCAGGCCCGTGGCTGCTGCAATGTTCCCAGCCCCAGAGAATACGGCTCCTCCCAGATGGGACGCCTGCTCCTTGGTTTTTTCAGCCACTGGAGCAGGGAGACGATTGGGGAAGGGGGTTGGGGGCCCAGGTAAAGCAGAAAGAAATGCGTCTCTCTCCCACATGGTGTTCCAGCTAGTCTCCCTCATGGAGCACACTCTCAGGAATCCTTGGGGGTGCCCTCTTCCACCCCCACCCCCCCCACCCTCCAGATCCCGGCCAGATCCCAGGCCTGAGGTGAGGGAAGGGAGCTATGCCAGGGCTGGGCTGGTACCTGAGGCCACTCCTTGCACCACCCCCTCTCGAGTCTTGCTTCCTGCAGGGACAAAAAGGAGCCACACATCAGGACTCTGAGCTGAGGGAACAGAGCCTCTGGCAAGCGTGGTGGTTACGGAGTGGGCAGAGGGACCCAGTTGGCAGTGGGCATCCTGGCCCCATCACAAATCCCACAGATGCCCCCCCCCCCATCACAGCACTGAGCCCTCCACACCTACTTCCTGAGGACTTTGAATTCTCTCCCACCACTAGCCCCTCCTCCACCTGAAATGATCTCCATGCCTTCTCTTCTCCGGGATG
>ML103007.1:15863-60440 GCA_003697995.1 Taxidea taxus jeffersonii
CTGGTGCCCTTGATGCCTGACTGCCCACATCCCACCTATGGACCCTCACACCCACCAGCCCCCACTCCATTTCTTCTAAAGTCTCTTCTAACTGGGGTGTGAGTTCCTTCTTCTGACCAAAGTGAGGAGCTTCTCAAGTATGTGATGGGTCCGAGGGTGCATGACACACATGGCACTGGCTGGGTCTTCTCAGGAGGGTAATTGCTGGGAGAGGCAAGATGGTCTGATTCAAGGTGGGTGGGGGGGTGGGGTGGGCAGGAGGCTTCAGGGTAGTGGGGAGTCTCCTATTCTGGGGATGTACCAATACAGACAACAGCTGGTAGACCCTGAAATGGGTAATGGGTGTCTGGGCGGGTTGAGGCTAGTGGAAGCAGAGAACAGCATGGGAAGGCAGGAAGGCCCCAGGCTCTGGCCAGCCAGACGGAGACAGCTGGGTGGGGTGGTGTGCTGCATTGCATCCCGTCATCCCTCCCACAAACATTTGTTGGCACCTGCTCTGTGCCAGGTCCTAGGTCAAACGCTCACCATCAGATGGGGTAAGAGAAGAGCAGATTTGGTGCCCTGGATCTTAAGTAGTGGGGCAAGGACTTCCATTCAGCCTCCAAGGAGTACAAGGTAGGGGAGGGGCACTGCCTGGGCCTTGACAAATGGGGAGCAGATGGATCTGCAGAAAGGAGACTGGGGAGGGTATCTCAGGCACAAGAAACCACCCAGACAGGGCACAGAGAGGTGTCCTTTCCAGGCTTGCACAGAGCCCAGCAGTGCTCTCTGTGCGCCTGGAGAGATGGACACATGGACTGAGGCAGGACAGAGAATGGCATTGAGTTACAGGCTGCAGGAAGCCGAGGCTTTAATGTGTAGGAACTGGGGGCCATTGGGGGTTCCTGGGCAGTCGGAAGAGCAGGAGGTGCCAAACTAAGGGGAAGGGGGTGCATCGAGTCTGTTAGCAGGGAGACCGTGCTGGGTGCCAGGGATACATAGGAGGGAAAGGGCGGCAGATACATAGGAGGAGGGCGGCCAGAGCTGGGGCCTGGCAGGTATGGGCTCAAGCCTCCATCTTATCTCCATCACCTATGCCCTAGTTCCAGTCACCCTCATCTGCTGGCTACATGATCCTCCATCAGGCCTCCCTGCATTCGGTCTCTCAGCAGAGACCCAAGGAACCTTTCTACGCTGAAGTCAGATCATGCCAGTTCCTAGCTTACAATCTCTCCTGGCAGGTTGTAATGATCCTTTGGCCTGGCCAACAAGGCCCCCTTGTGAGCTGCCATTCGCCCGTTTTTCTGATCTCAACCCCCACCACTGCTTCCTGCCCTCTACTCTCTGGCCCTGTCTACTTCAGCCCTTTTCTGCTTCCTCCAACTCCCCTCCATCAGCCAGCTCCTTATTCTTTGGGGTTCAGCTCAAATGCTACCCTTTATGATTACACTACTGCAGTGGTCCCCATCCCAGCAGCTGGATGTCGGATCCCAAGACTGGAGTGCTCTGTATCACTATCAGGAGAGTTGGCACCTACTAGAGCATAGTAAGAAGTCGGTATTTTTCAAATTGCCACAATCCCAAATCTGCCACAACCACGGGCAAATTAACCAGCCCTCTTCCACCCCCACAAAGGATCATTCTGCCTACTACACAGCCGTAAGCCCTGAATCACCACGGAAATTCGGTAATCTTCAGTTTGGGGCCTTGCATCCCCTTATGCAAATGACCCTGCGGGCTCCCTCTCCTCTCACACTTAGGATGAGAGATTTTAATCACTTGGCCTTTCTCTTCACACAGCTGGAAGCAGCAAGGAGGAGGGACCCAGAGGCAATGATGGAGCCACTGGCATCAGTAGGCAGGAAGACCCTAAGAGCGGCTCTGGGGTGGACCTTGCAGGAGAAGAGGACTAAGGGGCAGCCCCAATAACACAGGGTCTCTGGAGTCCATAAGGCTTTGCTCCAACTCCAGCTTCAGGTTTCAGCAGCTGTGTGACCTTGAGCACTGTAGTTAAACCTCTAGGAACCCCACTTTTCTTGGTCTGTGGAATGGGCAAGGGGCATGACGTGAGGTAATGGATGTTACGGCATTTCCCACGGTACTCGGTACTCCCCACTCGGCAGCGAGTAAGGGCTAAACACCAGGAACTAGTAATCATGTGAGTAAGAAAAAAAGCTATCTGCTTTGACCCATGCATCTGTCCCTGGCCTTTCAGCTGAACCCCACCCTCCCCAACTCTTCCCTCCATTTTCCTCTCCCCATAGGTCTCATCACTGACCCAGGTTTCCTTTCGCTGGCTGTGTCCCCAGTGACCCCTACTGACCCCGCCCCATCTGCTGACTCATATTCTCCCGCCCAGACCCCTCCGTGGACAACTCCCTCCCTCCAAGGACCCTGGCCCCACTCCCTCGAAGGACCCCCAAACCCCGCAGAGCCCCGGAAGCCTTGCCCCTTGCCCACCGACGTAGAGGACGCCCTCCTTGGTCTTCTCCGCGGCCTCGGTGACCCCCTGCTTGGTTTTCTCCGCGGCGGCCACGACGCCCTCCTTGGCCATGGACAGGCCCTTCATGAACACGTCCATCCTGGAGGCCTGGGGAGGGCGAACACACCGGCACGGGTGCGCTGGCCCCGCACCCTCACCCCAGTCCTTCCCCTGGGACGCTGGTTACCCACCTCCCTTCGCTCCTGAGACTCCGGCGCCCTTCCGGGCCGGGCCCCCTCCTTGTCATACCCCCTCCCCAGCGGGAGGCCACAGGGCCGCGACAAGTCCCGGCGTCCTTGAAACCCGGGGACGCGGGAGGAGCCACTGCCTCGGTTATTTGGGGCACTGCAACCTGCAGCCCCGCGGAATCGGGGTGCTGGGCTCGGCGCGAAGTTCGGGGGCCTGCCTGTATACACGACAGAGTCACACGACACAAACATTCTCCACCGACACGCTCACGTGCACATACAGGACACGCAGACGTTCAAACGCGCACGGGCGCCCTGACACACAGGAACACACGGGCGTGGAAGCACGTCCACACGGCCACCCAGCCAGTTGCGGGCACAGGGCAGCAGTCACACAAACACTCCAGGGCGCACACCGACACGCACCTACCGGAACCCCCTCTCCGTTCTCGCGCGGGTTCCCCGTCTCCGCTCCCAGCCGCTTCCCCATCCCGCCCAGTCCCCTCTCCTTCCCCAGCCCCTTCCCGGACCCCGGCGTCCGGAGCGCGGCCGCCTCACCTGGAAGCTGGGCCCGGGCTGGGGATGGAGGAGCGGCTGCGGCTGCGGCGAGGGGACTCAGGGGCTCGGCTAGGCCGGGCTGGGGTGGGCTTGGGGCGGATGGGGGAATCGGGGCCTCGCCAAGTGCCCAGGCCGGTCGGCAGCAGGCGGGGCGCGGGCCCTGAGCCGGGGCGCAGCGATGCCCGGGCCTTCGGTGCGTCGCCAGCCGCGGATCGCGCCTTGCGCCCTGCGGGACCACACGCTCCGGCTCGGGCTCCGGCTCCGTCGCTGCGGCAGCTCTGAGCTCAGCACCCCCTCTGGCGGCCGCGCCGCCCCCTCAGCCTGACTGACAGGGGGCGGGGTAGGTGACATCTCCGAGGAGCCCGCAAGCCTCCCGGGGCCAGCCCCCGACGCGCCGCTGGGGACCTCTGGGCGTCAGGCCCGCATCCAGCCCTTGAGAGCCTAATCGGGTGGGGGAGACAATGCAGAGCGCCAAGAGTAGGGAAGACATACTGTCTGCAGTTGGCTTTGGGGTTCAAATGGGTTTGAATCTCAGGGGTGCTTCTTATTAACTGTGGGACCTTGGGCTACTCAGCCTTCCTATCTGAACGCCAGTTTCTTTTCCAGCAAAATAATGGATGATTCGCTCAACGAATGTTGATTGAACGTTTAGACAGATGCTAGGCAGGTTTGAGGCTAGGGACAGTAGAAAAGGAAGCCAAGGTCCCTGCCTTTGGGGAGTTTACAATGACGTGTTTATGTGTGTGCAGAAATGGGACGCAGGACAGAAAACAAACGTGTCAGCACTTAAACCTAACAAGATTGTTTCAGCTTGTGAGCAATGTTATGAAGATAATGGAATGGTGATGTAACAGAATGACTAGAGGAGGGTGCTTGAGACAGAGTGACCAGGGAAGGCCAGTGGGAGCAGAGACCCCAGAGAGGCATCCAGGCCAATATGGGCAAGATCCATAGGGAGGCAGCTGCACATACAAAGGTCCTGAGACAGGACTGTACTTAGGAACAGATAAAAGGAAGTACAGCTGGATAGCCAGGAGTGAATGAGGATTAGACAAGACCATTTTAAAAAAATTTTACTTAAGCTTTTTTTAATTTAAACATATAATGTAACCCCACCACCTTCTCTCAACCCCTCTCCCCCCACCCCCCCTCAGTTTGTTTTATGACATTAAGAGTCTCTTTTGGTTAGACAAGACCATTTTTTGGTGTGTGGTTATGGTGGGGATTGTCAAATGGCCATAGAATGCCAGGCACACATAGGTCCTCAGTTGGAGCAATGACAGAATTATACCCAAGAAATTATGGGATCCCAGAGGAAGGGGACTTTAGCTGCTCAGGGGAATCAGGAAAGTCTGAACAGAGGATGTGACCTCTGTGCTAGGTTTCATGGGAAAGATAAGCTTTTACCTGGAAGACAGGCTGGAACGGTATTTTAGGCTATGGGTATAGCATGGGCAAAGGCACTGTGGCTGGAAATGCAGGGTGGGTAAATGACAGGGGATGAGGTGAGGAGGCAGCCAGATGGTGCAAGGGCCTGGAAGGGAAAGTGTTCATGGGCCACTGATAGAGCTGCAAATTGGTGCATGGTTTTTGGAAGGCAGTCTGCCAATGTTTACCAAAAACATAAATGTATGCTCCTTTTGAGCCAACAGTTCCCCTTCCAGGAATTCATTCCTTGGATCTGCTCACACAAGTGCACAAAGCCGTTTGTACAAGGATGTTCACTACAGCACTGAAAATAATGCAAATATCCATCTGTAGGGGACTGGCTAGTTAATTGTGGGACATTAGTCCAGTGAAAGGATGAGCAGGACCCATGTATACTGACATGGGGGTGTATGGAGAAATGGTGTGAAGTGAGAGAGGGAGGTACTCAACTGTAATGTGGGGAACTAGTCAGTTTTGACACATAGACACACATAGTTACATAAGACCCCTTATACACACATATGTACATACTTACATCTAGATATACAAAGATCATACCAGCAAGGACTTCCAAAATAGAGTTACAGCAGTTGCCCCTGGCAAATGGAGCTGAGAGCACTAGGGAGGGAAGTTTTTTACATTTTATCATCTTTCTTCTTATGCTATTTGGATATTTTACTTTGAATAGTATTTTACTTGTATAATTTTAAAAGCTAGCACGGATGACGTCTGTCGTTATTTTTGGCCTCTCAGCATTGGAACTGTCCCCCTCTTAAGTTTGGGGGATCCCCCACATTCTGAGGCATGGCCCACCTCCCCCTCTAGTTGCTGACAGTGCTTTCCTATAGCCTTCCTCGAAGCCCAGACATGTGACCTCAGCCCCAGCCTTGAACCTGAATTAGCAGGGAAGGAGGGCTCTCAGCTCTGGCGAGGACTGGTGGTATTGGTGGTGGCAGGTCCTACCAGGGACCATGGACAGCAGTGACACTGCTTCTGGGTACATCCAGCACCAATAGCGTAACCATGTTGTCCATGCCCAGCTGTAGCATTGGGGGAGCCTTCTAGAGTGTGCTTAGAAGTGTGATTTGGAGCATTAATCCAGGATGTGCTGTCTTCAAGGGGGACTCTCTGGCCTTCCTGGAGAGTTTCTGAGCTGCCCAGGATTGGATAATAAAATCCTTATCTGCTCAAATTAGCCAGAAATGATTTTTGTGACTCTTGACTAAGAACCCCAGAATGTCAAAATAGATGATGAAGAAGCAAAGAGGAGGGAGGGGGGAAGAGAGAAAGACCACATGAAGGGTGTGGTATTTCTGTCATGGGAACTGGGAGGTCACTGAAGGATCTTAAGCACCAAGGAGACTGAAATGAGATTTGCATTTTGTGGGACCACATGGAGGTCAATGGTTGGAGGATCTGGGACACAGCAAGGTCAGGAGAAAGCGGGGCAGAATCCACAGGACTGATGGTGGAGCCCGAACCAGAAAAGCCTCAGTGAGGCTGGAACAGGTTTGGAGGGACAGTTGGGTGTTGTTTAGGAGGTAAACTATTTTGTGTTGGGGAAGAGGCAGAGGGATGAGTTGAGGGAAGATTCCCAGGTTTCTGGCTTAGACAGAAGGTGAGAGATGCTGTTGCAAAATGAATTAGACATTGAGGTGGCTCAAGACCTGGGCGGCTCAGTCGGTTAAGTGTCTGCCTTCAGCTCAGGTCATGATCCCAGGGTCCTGGGATCTCAGCCCTGCATTGGGCTCCCTGCTTGATAGGAAGCCTGCTTCTCCCTCTCCCTCTGCCTGCTGTTCTCCATGCTTGTGCTCTCCTCTGTCAAATAAATAAAATCAGAAAGGAAGGAAGGAAAGAAGGAAGGAAGGAAGAAAGAAAGACAGACAGACAGACAGACAGAAAGAAAGAAAGAAAGAGACATAGAGGAGATGAGGCAGCTTCCAGGATTGGAGGGGGGGCGGTGATGGAGAGCTTGTTTGAGGCCTGATAGACCTGATTGTGCAGTGCCTGATAGACAAACTGAAGGCGGTATCCAGCAGATGGACATCTGAGCTGGAGCTCAGGGCATCATTCAGGACTGGCTGCAGGTATTGTCGATGTGGGCCACTGTGTACTTGGAAATCTTTAACGTGTGGCTTTCTTAAGCAGAGAGATACCTAGATTTGCAGAAGTTGCCCACATCCGTGGCGTGAATTCTTAAGCAGAGAGATACCTGGATTTGTAGAAGTTGCCCACATCCGTGGCATAAATTCTCTCTTTGTGATTGATTTCACTGTCAATGTGATGTCACAGAGCAGAGAACTGGGAAGAAATGGGCCACAGTATAGCCTTTTACAGTATTTTCACCATATAGATAAATTTGATAAGAACAATCTTAAAAGCATTGATAATAATAAAATAACTAGGAAGCTATGTTTTGAGCATTTATCATCTGTTTTAAACATAATTTATATAACCATAAGCTTATATAACTTAATGTTTGATAATGACCTTAACACCTGGCTCACAAACTCCTGAAACTGTAATAATTGCTCTCATGAGCTGGTCTAAGGCAGCCCAGTATCCCACCAGATTTGGAGTCATTAGCATGCAGGTGGTGGCTAGAGCCATGGGGGGATGCAGTTGCCCAGGAGAACATGGAGAGTGACAAGGAGAGGGTCCAGAACAGAATCCTGAGGCACTACAAACTTCATGTGTGGCCAGGGGCAGAGGACCTGGCTAAGAGACTGAGAAGGAGCAGCACAGGGAAGAGGAGAAGCTGGAAAGATTGGTAGCCGGGAAACCAAGGGGATGAGAGGACAGCTGGTTAAATGCTACAGAGGGGCCAAAGCAATGAGGAGCAATGAGCCCTCAGATTCACAGCAAGTGGGCCGTCAGGGACATTAACAGTGGCACAGGGGTTATGGGAGCCTAGGAGGGAAGGGGCACCTCCAGAAAGCCTCCAGGAGAAAGTGGTATTCAGGCTGGGTTTTGAAAGATGAGAAGGACCTTACAAGTGATGGTGAACATTCTTGGCAGAAGAATCAACAGGTGAAAAAGTCCAGTGTGCAAAGGGAGCAGAAGACAGGGTTACATTGTGAATCAGGCAGGCAGTTCATTTGGCTGCTAATACAGAAGCTTAGGCAAAGCAGGTTTTTATTTCTTCACTTAAAGAAGCCCAGTGGTAGGCAGGCCACAGTTGGTTTGATGACTGCACATTCCTCAGGAACCTAGACTCCTACCTTCCTGTGCCACCATTCTTAGTACATGAATTCTACCTTCAAGGTCAGCTCATGGTCCAAGACAGCTGCAGCAGCTCCAGCTATCACATCTATGCAGAAGGCAGGGGGAGAGGAAGTAGGGTAAAAGGGCAGCTGCCAGTTGTCTGTCTCTTTCCCAAGGAGTTTGCAGAAGCTAACAACTTCTGCATGCCTCCGGGCTATGCTTTGCTCTAGGGAGGCTGGAAATGTGTGGCAATCTAACTGGGCCTATGACTTCCCAGAATCAAAGTATGAGAGGGCGAGCATGGTTACTGAGAAGGCCACTAGCATCGGTGTCGCTATTTCTTTTTGCACCCACCTTTTTTATTTTGAAAAACTCCAAACCTAGAGAAAATTTGCAAGGAGCATACTACAGTGAATAAAATCTCCAGAAGAGTTGCAGTATTAATATAATGAAGACCAGAATATTCTCCAGCTAAATTCACCAGGTGTTAACATCTGCTACATCTTCCTTTGACTCTCTATGTACTGTCCTGTCTCCAGAAAGAAAGCGGCGTGGCCACTGGGCTGCCGCTTTCCAGCACAAGGGATTCTTCACCCCGTGTCACACTGTGACCCACCTCCTCCCCCTCTCCCCTTTAAGGTACTGAATGGCAGAGCCCAGGCCCCTCTGGGCCTCTTTTTGACCAGGCCCTGATCCTGTGAGTTCTCCAGGACCTCTCCTCGTTTCCATTTCCTCTCCCCCAGGAAAATGGGGCTCTCCATTCCTCTCTTCCCCTTCCTCTTCCTAAGAATGTACTGAGAATGGTTGTGGGAGCTTGGGGGAGGGAAGGGTGGGAGAACGTGGGGAGGGGTTGGGAGAAAATCCCCAGCGGAGCAGCTGGAGCAGCTGGAGCGGCAGGCATTCTCTTAAGAGGATCACGGGGATCCTGGTGATCCCGGCCCTGCCTGGGTTTTTTGAAAATCCAGCTGGGTCTTTGTAACTCTGTGTGTGGTGCCTGACAGTGTGATTAAACATTTATCAACATTCCTGCTGTCCGGAGGCCTCAGGGTGCCTGTCCAGCAGGCAGTGTGGGAGCTGAAAATGGAGAGAGGACTGAATGATGCTCATCGCACATCTACCACACCCCAGGCATGGCCTCCATTATATCATTAATCCCTAAAATCAATCCTGGAAAACAGGCATTTTCAATCCCCTCTCCTGCTTACAGATGAGGGAGCCAACACCCAAAGAGGGGAAATCATATAACCCCCCATTGGCATCTATTCTTTCTAGTCAGTTTCTCCTGAGTGCCTATCAGGTACCAGGCCCTGTTCTAGTACCAGAGATACAGCAGAAAACAAGACCACGAAGTCCTTGATCTTCTAAAACTGAAATTCTAGTAGGAAGCAACAGATAGGCAATGAACTAGTGACCAGATGAGATGTTTTACATAGTACTGCTCATGTCCAAATCAGTGATGCCCACCTGCTAAACCTAAAGGTCAGCTCTCCCTCCTCACTCTGCTCCCCGAGGCCTTGCTAAGAGCTACTGGTACTAGAGAGCACAGCTGTGAATGGTTCTTCTGCTCTAGTAGAGGAAGGCAGATGAGTAAAATAAATAAGGAAAATATATGGTGTGTTAGGAGGGGCTATGCTGGGAGGACCTCTTTGAGAAGGCAACATTTGAGCCTAGCCCAGAAGGACAAGAAGTCAGTCCCACAAAGAGTTGGAGAGCAAATGGCAAGTGCAAAGGCCCTGAGGAAAGAGCCAGTCTGGCCAGTTGGAGGCTGGGTATGCGTGGGGCACTGTGAGGCTGGATCATGCAGAAACATGCAGGCCCAGAACCTGGACTTTGGGTCACAATCTGGGTGTTATGGAGGGTTTTAAACAGAGGACTTAAGTGATCAGATTAATATTTTAAATGAGCCCTCTGAGGCAAGTGGAGAATGTTCTGTAAGGAGGAGGAAGCAGAAGTAAGAAGAGCATTAGGAGAGACTTCGGCAGTGGCCCAGGCCAGAGATGGCAGGCTTGCCTAGAGTGGGGGCAGTGGGGAGTAAGAGGAATGGGCAGATTCAAGATATTTTAGGAATAGTATGGTAGGACTGGGGTGCAGGAGCCCACTGTGCAGAAGTCCTCCACAGATAGACTTGGGAGGGCTTTGTGTAGGGACCAGAACCCCATAGGTCAGAGGTTTACTCCTAGGGTCTTTCTTTAGTGATCTAACTCCAGAGTCCACACGCTGTCCCATGTAGGAAGATGTGGAAGAAGGTGGGAAGGGACACTGCGGCTGGCAGGGGTATTCCATGCCAGGCTCTGGGCCAGGACTCTAAGACAGCTAAGACCATGCCTGGCACTCAGGGAAGGTCCTTTCTCCTTTTTTCTCCATCAAATATAGATTCATGATCTCTCCCCAAGCCTGGCCCTCCTCCAGCGCTTCCTCTGTCCAAAATTCTTGGACACTCTTCCAATCAGGAGGTGGGATTATGTCCCCGTCTTTGAATGTGGGCCCTGGGACACTAATAGAATACAGTGGACACAATGCCATGCCAGGTTTTGGGCCCAGGCCTTAAGAAGCTGGCAGCTCCTGCTTCCTGTCTCTTGGGATGCTGTTTCTGGGAACCTAGCCACCGTGCTGTGAGGAAGCCAAGCAGCTACATGGAGAGGTACATAGAGCTGTCCCAGCCAACACTCCCAGCTGAGGGTCCAGCTGACTGCTGGCATCAACTGTCCCAGGGAGGGACCAGATGACTCTAGCCCCAGCCTGTAAGCCACTCTGACTGACAGTGACTTTGGAGCAGAGGTGAGCTGTCCCTAGTGAGCACAACCTGAACTGTAGATTGGTGAGCAAAATAGAGGATTGTTGCTGTTTTAAGCCACTAAGTTCGGGGTGGCTTGTGATGTGGCAACAGGTAGTTGGGATATTGTGGCCCACCTTTCCAGAGCCGATCCATCACCAGAGGCTAGAGAGTCTTCCTTCCAAACACTTCTGACATCCATCATGTTCTCTCCACCTTCCCTGTCACCAGATCTGTCACCTGGACAACCATATTAGCAACCAAATAGATGTCCTCCCCTGCACTCTCTCTACCAGAGTCTTTTTCCTGCAGAGAAGCCCAAAGAACTTGCTGGAAAGCCCATCTGATTACCTCCCCAGCCCATCTGTATCCACTTGAAGCCCTCAGTGGCTCTCCATTTTCCCAAGATCAAGACCTACTAGCCTTTCCTCCTTTGGGCATCAGCCACACCAGTGTTTCTTTTTTTCCTCCAGTGCCCCATGTTCCCTTTGCCCCTGGGCCTTTGCACATGCTGCTCCCAGTCCCTGAGATGCCCTTTTCCACCCACCTAGTTAACTCTTGTTCATGCCTAAGGTATCAGCGCAAACATCACCTCATCCATGAACTGCCTCCAAGCTAGTGGTTCTCAAAATAGGCTTCTTGACCAGCATCCTCAGGGAGCTTGTTAGAAATGCCAGTTCTATCAGATTCAGAGGGCAGGGCCCAGCAGCCTGTTTAACAAGGCCTGCAGGTGGTTCTGATCTTTGCACTGGAGAACTGCCATTCGAAAGCCCCCAGTTCAGGTCATGGACTTATCTTTCTCCATCTGCGAACTCCCTTCCGAGGTCTGAATCTGTGACTACACAGGTGTTTGTGAGAGTCCCTGCTCTCTGGCTCCCCCTGATAGAGCAGAGCACAGGAGTTACTCAGTTTTGACCCCTCAATGCCTCCCAGCACCCAGCCCCATGCCTGGCCTGTACCTGGAGCTTAGGGCATGTGGGTTGGAGAGAGATTGATGGTCAGCCTCCAGGTGGTCAAGGGCTTCCCTGGATGTAGGGGGAGGAGACTATAGTCTCTTTAGCGATCCCAGACCCTAGAAGTAGCCAAGAGGAGGGTGAGAAATTTGGGGAGTCCTCAGATCCTGCAGGAAAGAGTGTTGTTGAGAAGGAAGGGGAAGGGTAGCCAGAGCCAGAGCTTTTCCTTCTTCCTCCCCAACCCACTCCTCCCCCTTCCTACTGTGCCCATTCTAGGCTCATCCTCCAGGGTATGTGATTGCACAAAGGGCAGATCCCTAATATTGACCCTCTGTGACCCAGCCAGCCCATGGCCATGTGTGTGGTGGCTGGGTTTGTCTGGTCACACCTGTCTCCCTCCCACCTGCCTGCATGCAGAAGGTGCTCACTAAATGTTTGCTGATGAAACGCATAGTACAAGCCCTATCCCCTCTGAGCGCCAGCCACTTCCTGTGCTCCTCCCCATCCCGAGCTCTGGGGGCGGGGTGAGGCAGCATGGTGGGTTAAAAGCCCACAGCTGGGGGCCAACTGGGATGAAGCTTATTTTGCCACATGGCAGCCACCGGTCCTGTAAGTCCAGCTCCCCGCCTCTCATGCAGCAAGGGACGGGGCTAGTGGAGACGGGGCTTGCTGCTCACCCTGATTCTTTTCTTTGGTCAGGCCAGAGAGGCTGAGGGTGGAATCCAAAAGTGGGGGGAGAAGGAGGAGAAAAAGGAAGAGAAAGAGGGGGCAGCAGGGCCGGTCTTAATGGCAGAGGGGGCTCTGAATCCCCCTGGGGCCCTGCTGTCCCAGAGGAGGAAGGCCAAGGATGGGGCTTCCCAGGGGGTCAAGATGGAGTTACACCCGCTGCTGAACAGGTAAGGCAAGTTTTGTGGCCTTGAACTAGACCTTCCTCTCTAGGCCCCAGTTCCTCATCCAAGAAAGGTCAGAGCGGACATAAGACTTGGGCCCTATTGGCCCTTCTGGCCTTAACCCAACTGAAATTCTGTGTTAAATTCCCCCATCCTGCCCCAGCCTTTCAGGATAACTAACGCCAGTCACCATGGCAGGGTTGAGGGTGAGGCGCGGGTGTGCTGTGCCCAAATCCCGTCTCATCATTTGTCCCTGAAGGGGCATGACTTCCCCACCAGCACAGGTGCTGCTGGTGATGGGCCCAGGAGGGTTGGCTCTCTGCTTCCTCCTGGCCTCCCTTCCCCCCAGGTGGGCACTGTGGTTCTTCAAGAATGACCGCAGCCGTGCCTGGCAGGACAACCTTCGTCTGGTCACCAAGTTTGACACTGTGGAAGACTTCTGGGCGTAAGTGTCTGCTCCTGGCCAGGGAGGCCAGAGCCAGGGGACTGTGAGCTGGCGATCCTTCCCAGGCCCCAACCCTCCATGGAGCTCTTTCCTCCTAGCTCTCCCTGGGACCTCTCAGCATTTGCTGAGGGATGGGGCTTGGTGGGTTCTGCTTGGGGGGTGGGGACCCTGGGGGCTGGGACATGGCCCCCCTGAAACCTTCTTGGGGCTTCAGGAGAGAGGCTGCGAGGTGGGAGAAGCCAGGAGTTGCCCCAGACTCTACAGCTCTAAGACTGTGGCTCTGGGGAGGTTCTTTTCCCTCTCTGAGCTTGTCTCAGCCACAAAGGAAGGATTAGGCTGCCTGGTTGCCTCTGACCATCTGGTCTGACCGTGGGTGATCAAGGGAAGGAACCTGAAAGGTGTGACACAAACCTGAGGGGTGGGTAAGAGTCTGGGGCTCAGCTGGGGGGTGGTGCCCGAACCCCCTCTCCCACCCAGCCCTGGGGGTCTCTAAAACCCTCCCCAGGCATTTGGATGATTAGGGAAGGCTCTAAGGAGAAGGTGGCATTTGAGGGTTTGGGTAAGTAGAGATGGGATTCCAGGCAGGGGGTGGGAGGGTGAGTGTGAGCAAAGTCTTGGAGGCCTGGAGAGTGGGCGGAAAGTAGTGGAGTCTGGTAAGAAGTTGGGGGGGACAAGGCAAGTTAGAACCAGGCTGTAAAAAGTCTGGACTTTCAGCCTGGGGGTGGGGGGGGGTTTCTCTCCAGAATGTACAGTCACATCCAGCTGGCCAGTAAGCTCTCTTCCGGCTGTGACTACGCCCTGTTCAAGGTAAGCTCTGCCTCCCGCTTCCCCACTTGGGGCCCTTCAGGCCCCAAGAGGGCTGATCCTTCTCAGCTTCTGCTGCCTTCCTCCCTCATGGAGGGTTTGGGAATGGAGATGGCCACAGACAGCCTTCCTTAGCCAAGATGTGACTTCCAGTCCAAGGAAATGCTAAACAGAAGTTTGGACAGTGTGTTAAGCTGGAGCTGTGCCTTGTAGGACCTTGAAGAGTCTGGAAGGGGAGGAGGGAGAAGGGGGAATTCGGAAGAAGCCCAGGTTTCTGGCCTGGCTCCTTAACTAGGGCCATGCCTCAGAATTGCCTGGGAACACTCTGCCTCAATGTCCAGGCCCTCATCAGTGTTCATCTCTGGAGGTCTTGACCCAGCAGGTGTGCGCTTGGTGGGGCCCTCCCCTCCGTGTTTAAAGACCTTCCCAGGTGATTTATATAAGTACTATGGTGGCCCCTGAGGTTTCCTTAATCCCACCCTCCCCGCCAGCATTTGAACCCTGGCCTCAAGGAACTCAGTTCAGTAAAGGAGACAAACATACATACATCTACAAGGCTGCAAAAGGTGACAAGTGTCGAGGATCAGCGGCCTAGGGAGCTCATGGGAGGGTCTGGGGGGCTGAGAGGCTGGTGGTAGAACTTGCTTGTTCACAGGGGTTGGAGGTGAGAGGGACCCTGGCCTATGGAGGCTGAGTTAGGGGCTAGCACAGGGCCTGGGAAGGTAGTTGGCCCACCTTTCCCTTTGAACAAAGGGAGGCTATTGATTTATTATCCTACCTCTTAGGATGGCATTGAGCCCATGTGGGAAGACAGCAGGAATAAGAGGGGTGGCCGCTGGCTGGTCAGTCTCGCCAAGCAGCAGCGCCACAGCGAGCTAGACCGCCTATGGCTGGAGACTGTGAGTGGCAATGGGGAGAGGAGGGAGGGCTGGGGAGGGTCCCCCACTAGAAGAGGCTGGCCTGATGTGGTGTCAGTGGTCTCCAGGATAGTGGGAGCACTCCGTGTGACTCAGAGGTCTCACCATCCTCCCTTTTGGGCCCCAGCTGCTGTGCCTGATAGGGGAGAGCTTCGAGGAGCACAGCCGGGAGGTGTGTGGGGCTGTCATCAACATCCGAACCAAGGGGGACAAGATTGCCGTGTGGACGAGGGAGGCAGAGAACCAGGCGGGCGTGCTGCACATTGGGTGAGGGGTAGCTCTGGCACAGGGTCTGTTCCAGGGGAGAAGGTGAGTTGTGGGTGATGGGTGGTGGCTTGGCCTGTGAGGGACACCTCTGGAACTTTCTGTGTCATCTCCTCCTTCCTAACTCACCTGTGACGGGGGTTTGGAATCCAGATTTCAAGCTATTTCTAACAGGAGTCTTCTTTTGCATTAAAGAGTCCTATTCGGGGTTTCCACGTAGGTAAGATACAGAGGGCATGATGGTGACCGGAACCAGGGTGGGAGCTCTGGGCAAAGGACCTGCTGGTGACTGTCTCATTTCCTCTTCTACTCATCCAGGCAGGTCTACAAAGAGCGCCTGGGCCTCTCCACAAAGATCGTCATTGGGTACCAGGCCCACGCGGACACAGCCACCAAGAGCAACTCCCTAACTAAGAATAAGTTTGTGGTGTGATGAGACCTTGGCACCGCTCTCCATTCAACTGCCCCTGAGCCTCTCCCGGCTGTGTATGTGTGTGTGTGTGTGTGTGTGTGTGTGTGTGTGTGTGTAAGGGGTGCTGGGCTACAGTGCTGATGCTGGGCAGGACTGGGGGGATGGTAGACAACTGGGTTTTCCCATGTCCTGGAGTGAATATGAACATTCTTTGAACTCCCATGTCCTGGAGTGAGTAGGAGCATGTCCCTAGGCCTGAGTTGAGGCTCAGGCCTAGGGGACAGCTCTGTGGTCAGGGACGCAGGAAAGGTGTTTCATCAGAGGGTGGGTTGGGGTGAGTCACTGGGGGAAGCAGAGCTCAAGTGAAGGTGGAAAGATGACAAGAGAATCCTACAGTCCAGCACTTACTTTGGGTACTCCTGGGAAAGAGGCTGGGTGGTCTGAGGGTGACTCTTCTGTTTTGGGGGAGAGGGCCCAAGGCCCCAGACACTGAGAGCTGGGGCTCAAGAACAGGGGCTGGGGGCCGGTCTCTTTTCTTTGTGATCACTCTACTTCAAGCCTTTGTGCATTTGCCTTCTCATTAGATTTGTACTGTACGTTGCACCTTCTCTTGACCAGGTGTGGGTGGGTCCCTGGAGCAGGGCTATATGGGAGGTCACAGGGGTTGGAGGCTTGGAGGCAGAACCCTACTATCTCACAGACAAGCCCGTCCTCTTGCCCTTTCCTCAGCTCTGTCCAGGGGTGCTGGGCCTTGTCTGCCTCAGGGTCAGGCTGAAGTGGAAGTGGGTAGATAGACGAGGTCCTGGCCCAGGAATGGAGGACAGAGGTGGCTAGGTCCCTTCATGGTTGTGCTTGAGGTGGATTAGCTGAAAGGTGATGAAGTTTAAGCCCTTTTCTGTTACTGTTCTAAATAAACACTTTTGAACAAAATTAGAATTATTTTGTAAAATGGAGTAAGATTTGCACCCCCCCCCCCACCGCAAACCATAATCTCCTGTCCAGCCTTAAGGGGTCTCATGTGAGACCCCCCCGAGGCCCAATCAGGCCCGAGCTAGCACCGGGAGAGGGGGAAGACGGGAAGAGTCAGGGATAGGTTCTCCATGTCTGAGGGGTTAGAGACCAGGAGTTGAGAGGGGGGTATATTTACGCCCCTGGCAATGCCAGAGTGTCAGGGAGCAGCAGGTGCGGCCTTCACAAGACCCAACTGTCCTCTGGCCTGAGTCTGAGCCAGGAGAGGTCGAGATGAATTTCCAGTGAGTGAAAAGCGCATCTGATTCGACTGCACTGTAATAAAGCGGACTGCACGTGTTTTAAAAACACCGTATCACCGTCCCCATCTGCTCATTAGAGCAGCAGTTACTCCTCTCCAGGACTGGGCTCCGACAGCAAGACTGCGGACTGGGGGGGCGCTAGTACTGAGCCTTGTAAGGTAGGAGTGACTGGAGGTGCTTCGTGCCTGCGACTTGCAGGACCATCATCACGCCTCGCAGGCATGTCCGCAGGACGCTGGGGAGATCTATGCAGCTGCAGGCGCTCGGGGTGGGTCAAGCTTGGAGGCGGGGCTCCGAGTTGGGGGGTGCAGAGCCTGCCTAGGGGCGGGGCTCGGAGGGGACGGAGCAGGGCAGGGGCGGAGTCAGGCCTAGAAGCTGCGGGGCTCCGACGAGACAGCGCGGGCTGGTAGCCGGGGGCCGTCCCTGCGGGGCGGGCGGGGCTGGACCGGCGCTCTGTGTGGCCGGCCATGAAGCCGCAGCCGCCGGGCTAGGCCCCGGGCGGCTCTAGCCCAGGGCGGCCCGTGGAGGGCCGATCCCGGCCCCGGCTCCGGTTCCCGGGCCGGCGGGCGGCTGCTCACCATGCCGGGCAAGCACCAGCACTTCCAGGAACCCGAGGTCGGCTGCTGCGGGAAATACTTCCTGTTTGGCTTCAACATTGTCTTCTGGGTGAGAGCGGGGTGGGTTCCGGGCGCCGTGCTGGGGGTGGCGGGAGAAGGAGGTTCAGTCCCCTACTTGGTGGTGATGGTGGGGGGACCACTCTCGGCCTTAAGGGCGTGGGACCGTCACCACCCCCCTTCCCACTCCCACCTCCACACCCACTCCCAGGACCACCCCAGGGATCTCCCGGGAGGCCCGGATTGCTGGAGGCGGGGGCCCCAGGCGCCGCGGGGGTAGGGTGTGGAGGTGGAGTCTCCCTGTATCTTCTCTAGCCCTGGAGGAGAAAGGGGAGGTGTTTGCTTGAAGGTCCCAGGGACCTGTCTCCTGCCCAGCTCCTTTGCTACCCTGGAGTGTGGGGTGTCCGCTGAGCTCCGAGCCTGGTTTCGTCCACAGGGAGGAGCGTCTCCGTGAAGGGAAGGGCCGGATCCCCTGGCCTAGCGTTAAGCTCCTGCAAGGCGGGTGGGAGGGAGCGGGCAGGTCAACCTGCTCCATACTGAGAGCTTGCCGGCTGGGAGAGCCTATAGCTCTAGTTTACTCTGCTGGGGGCACATCTCCCCTGTTGAGCTGGCCTTGGGGGAACAGAATTCAACATTCCGCAGCTGACAAAACCGAGCCTTTGGGGCAGTGCTGGCCCTGCCAGAGAAGGGAGCTACTAGTGGAGCCCTCCCAGGGTGGCACCTGCCCCAGGGCCCTGCCAAGTCATCTTTCCCGTCTCCCTCCCGCATCCCATCTGTACGGCTGCTTGCTGCCTCTACATTCTCTAGTTCCTGCTGCCTTCAGTCAAAATGCCAGGCCCAGTTCAGTTTTGTTCAGCAAGACTCTGGCCTCCTTACCTGGGAGGGGTGATACTAAAGCCTGCCCCTTGGGGTTGTTAGGCAGATTAAATGAATTCTTTATTTTATTTTATTTTTTATTTGACAGATCACAAGTAGGCAGATCACAAGGCAGGCAGAGAGAGAGGAGGAAGCAGGCTCCCCGCTGAGCAGAGAGCCCGATGTGGGGCTCGATCCCAGGACCCTGAGACCACAACCTGAGCTGAAGGCAGAGGCTTCAACCCACTGAGCCACCCAGGGGCCCCCAGATTAAATGAATTCTAACTTGTATTCACACAGCTACTTTGTTATTTATTATCTACATTTTATGGATGAGGGAATAGGCACAGACAGGTTAAGTCGTTTAATGGAGAGTCACAAGGCTAGTTAAGTGTAGAGCCAAGGTCCAGACGGGGGGGCAGTGGGTGGGGTGAGGCAGAGCACAGAGCTGAGCGAGTCCCTGGATGCCAAGGGGGACAGGTGAGAGAAGCCCAGGATTGTTCCAGGCACACCCACTTTTGCAGGGGAGTGCTGTAGGGGAGCCAGAGCAGGAAAGGCCCCAGGGCTGGGACAGTGTTGGAGTTTCACGTTGAGCACAGGGTAAAGCAGTGAGGGCTTCAGTGCTGGGTGATGGGTCTGTTTTGGCTTCTGTATTGGGGGCAGATCTGTCTGCCTTCGTTGGAGGGAGGGGAGACATACAGAGGGCCTGGAAGTTGGGAGACCAGGGAGGAGGCTGGGGGGAAGCTGGGGGGTGAGGAGTGGGAAGTGAGGAAGGCTCCAGGGGAAGTTATGAGGCTGAATTGACAGGACCGGGCCCCTTAGGCGGTCCTGGAGGCCACGAGAAGGTTTCAGGTTTGGGTCCAGGTGGCCAGAGGGAGGTGCCAGAGATTTTTGTTTGTTTTAATAGAACGGGGACCCTGGTGTTACGCTGCTAAGAGCCTTTCAGCAATTAATCCAGTCCAGACTCCTCCAGCGGTCTCCAGTACCCTCTGGGGGCTGGCCCTGCTGCCCTTCAGTCTGTCCCTTGCACCGCCACGCTGGATCTTACCCCTGGGCTTCCAGCAGTCCCTCCACCTGAAATTTTCTTCTCCTTGATACACTTTCTCATTCAGAGCTCAGCTAAAACGTCCCCATTTTCCCTAACGAAAGCACACCTCCACCGCCCCTAGTCTCTCCTCACCCCGTTACTCTGTTTGCTTTTCTTTAAAGGATCCGTTGGTATCTGTAATTCCGTTGTTTGCTCACTGTGGATTTCCACCACTGGAGTGTAAACTCCTTGAGGGCAGAAAGTTCATTTGTCATTGTTTGCCGATGTAGTTCCCACGCATGGAACCGAGCCTGGGACACTGCGGTGTTCGCCTCAGTGAACCTAGCACAAGGCCACGCAGTGGGATGAGGTGGGAGCAGTGATGTTTGGTTTCACATCCCAGATCTAGTGTGGGGGGAGGGAAGGAAAGACATTTTTCGAGAAGAGTACTGAGAGGAAAGTGTTAAAAATGGGTGGTCATGGTGGAATGGACCGCAATTGGTGGTGGGAGGGGAAGGAGCCTGGGAAAGTGGGTGGGTGGGGAAGATGGCCTTGTGCTGGGGCAGAAGGGCCACGCTCCATGTGAGACTGGATATCTGGGGACCTGCCCAGGCTCAGGCATATGGCATGGACATCCAGGACTCTGCACAGTAAGGAACTGAGGCAGGATGGTGGGTGGTGCTTAGAAGGTCCAGGCAGAACTGTGGCCAGATGTTTTCGAGGTCATAGCCTCTGGCCCCAGATGGGGGTCCCTCAACTGGATCCTGCTCACATCAGGATTCCTTGTCATTCAGGGGTCTTTGCTTGTGAGTGTTGAAAACAGAACAGAGCGGGGCGGCTGTCACAGAGTTGCCGGGCAGCAGGATGGCCAGATTGGGAGGAGGCAGGAAGGAGGCTAGCAGCCCGGAAGCTAGAACAGGCTTGGTGGGAGGAGAGGCTCAGGACATCACTGTTGCTGCTGCTTGGCAGGAGTGGCCTGGCCACCCTCTGCCGCAGTGCTGAGTTCCGGAAAGCGCTAGGGTGAGAACTGAAATGTGTTCTTGGGGAGGTAGAAAGGACCCTGGACCCCATTTATAGTCCAGTCCCCTTACCCCTCCCCTTTCCCAAGACCCTGACTACTAGACAGGTGAGGGACTCTCCTGGGGGAGAGTGATGGGAGGGACTCTCCTGGGGTGGGGAAGGATGCTGACACTCCAATGCTTAGCTCTTCGCTGCTGCTCCTGCAGGTGCTGGGAGCCCTGTTCCTGGCCATTGGCCTCTGGGCCTGGGGTGAGAAGGTAAGGTGGTGGAGCCGGGTGTGGGGCTGCCCTAGGTTGAGGCAGTGGGACAATGTGCCCGACCACTTGCCTCTCCTCCCCTGGCACAGGGTGTTCTCTCCAACATCTCTGCGCTGACTGATCTGGGAGGCCTCGACCCTGTGTGGCTGTTTGTAGTGGTTGGAGGCGTCATGTCGGTGCTGGGCTTTGCCGGCTGCATCGGGGCCCTCCGGGAGAACACTTTCCTGCTCAAGTTTGTGAGTGCACCCCCCACCTAGATCCGCTGGGGATCCCAACCTCCTCCCACTGACTTCTTCATATAGTTCATACTTAGTAATGGCCAGTTTATTACTGTTGTGTTATAACAAAAATCGTCAGAATTGTATTATCTGTATTTATAGGATCCTTTTTGTTATGCCTGAAACCCAGTGGCCCAAGCATAAAAGGGTATTTATGGGCTCACCAAGGAAAGGCCAGGGGTGTGCTGGGTGCCCACAACATTTGGATCCAGGGGCCACCACAGTGTCACTTGGCCTGGTCTCTCTGTTTCTCTAGTGTGTCCTTCCAGTAGGCTCCATTCCCCAAGGGATAGAAGGATGCCCACGAATGGCTGGGGGCTCTCCTACTGGAGGCTGAGGCTCTCTCTTCCCAACCAGTGGGCAGGGCCTTTAATTAGGTCTCTTTGGTTCAGATTGGCTGTTTCTGGATCAATCCCTGTGGCCGCGGAGAGGTAGTGCTCTGATTGGTGGGCTCCCGGCGCATGCCCAGTCCTCTATCAGGAATGGGAAAGGAGGTAGAGATGGCTCTGGCTGGGTCTCAGGAGCTGAATGTGTATGTGGAGGGTGGTTTCTCAAAGAAAACAGGGTGATTACCCGGGGAAGCAGAACGGATGGGTAGGTCAGAACCGCGCTGTCATTCGCCATCATAAAACAATAGGAGAGAAGGTGAGGACTCTCTCAGCTGTCTTGGGGGGGTGGGAGGGGGGAGCTCCGCCAAGTGGGCCACCCCCCGCCCAGGCCCTGCATCTCTGACGCTGACCGTCTGTGTGCCCCCACCCCAGTTCTCAGTGTTCCTTGGCCTCATCTTCTTCCTGGAGCTGGCAACAGGGATCCTGGCCTTCGTATTCAAGGACTGGATTCGAGACCAGCTCAATTTCTTCATTAACAACAACGTCAAGGCCTATCGGGACGACATTGACCTCCAGAACCTCATTGACTTTGCTCAGGAATATGTGAGTCCTGCGCCAGCTGGCTCCACTTGTGGGAGGTGGCTGCTGGGCAGATGTGGGAGAGAGCAAGCTCCCTGTGTTCTGGGGCCGTTCCCCTGCCCATGCCCCAGGGGAAAGGGCCAGACCCCCTGTCTGAGGCGAAGCCAGCTTCTGTGATCCTTGTAGGTCCTCGCAGTGCCTAATTCTGCAGGGACACAGTGTTGGGGAACAGAGGCCAGAGGCTCCAACCTGGCAGCTCCTAGGCCAGGGTTTACAACACACATAAAGGAAGAAATTTGGTAGAAAAATATAGATTTCCCCTTCTAAGAAACTCTGGACTGCTCATGTTGGCTAGGGTTACAATCCTGCTGTCCCCTTTGCTGGTACAGGAGCTCTCTGTTTGCCATTGCCTCAGTCATTCTTTATCTTTTTTTTTTTCAAGATTTTATTTATTTATTTGACAGAGATCACAAGTAGGCAGAGAGGCAGGCAGAGAGAGAGGAGGAAGCAGGGTCCCTGCGGAGCAGAGAGCCTGATGTGGGGCTTGATCCCAGGACCTTGGGGTCATGACCTGAGTCGAAGGCAGAGGCTTTAACCCACTGAGCCACCCAGGCGCCCCATCTGCCATTCTGTATCTTTATACTCATCCGCCCTCTTCTCTCGTTTATGTTCTCTGTTTGCCTCTGAATGTGTTCGAGTTCTAGACCTCCCCTCTCCACAGAAGCCCCCTGCCTAGTGGCCTCCTGACCCCCTCACAGCCCGGCCCTATACTGTCTCCAGCAGCCCAGGCTCCAAGCCAGATAGGGCTCCTGGGTGGGCCTGGCTCACCTGCGGCTCTCCTCTTGCCCCTTAGTGGTCTTGCTGCGGAGCCCGAGGGCCTAATGACTGGAACCTCAATATCTATTTCAACTGCACTGACTTGAACCCGAGCCGGGAGCGCTGTGGGGTGCCTTTCTCCTGCTGCGTCAGGGACCCTGCGGTGAGTAGGGCCTCGTGGGAACGGGTGGGGACATCGCAGTGCACAGGCCATGTGTGGGGAAAAATCCCCTGCAGGGCTCGCTCTGGGGGCCTCGGTTGCTGGGGGGAGTCCTCCTACTAGACACAAAATAGACTTTGTGTCTGTGGGCAGCAGTGAGGCCTGCTGGGAGAGAGGCTGCACCCATCAGCCAAGCCTGTCTTTTCGATGGTGGCGAGCCAGCTGCTACACCACTGGGCCACCATTCTGGAGTGGCAGGGCGTGGGGATTCTGACCCCTTTATGGCTTTCTTCAGAGCAGAAACTTCTCCTAGGGACATCTCTCCCATCACAGTTCACCTGGGACACTGAGGGCCAGGATTCTTTCCATTCTTACAACACATGAGCAGACAGGAGTTCCAAACAGGAGGCAGCTCAGGCTGATGTTCGGGGCCGTTGTCCTGGCACCAGAGAAAGAGGTGCTTGGGCCTCAGTGAGCCTCATGTAGCAGTGCTGGGCATGGACAGAGTCCATGGTTCCATCTCCTTCCCCTGAGAAGCAGGAACCATTGCAGCGCTGGGAGCCCTGGGTCCCTGTGGGGTACCCCCTCACCAAGTTGCTCATTGGCCTGTTTTTTTCTCAGGAAGATGTCCTCAACACCCAGTGTGGCTATGATGTCCGGCTCAAACTGGTGAGAGGGTTGGGGACAGAATTGGGGGCACTGGGAAGGGAAGGTCAGCCTCCCATAGGCTCCTCTAAAAGGCCTCAGGGATTCTGTGGTTGGGGGCAGGGCTGCTGAGTCCTAGGAACCATCCAGGCACCTTGGGCTTCGTACTGCCAGTCACGGAGACAGTGGACCGATGGGCACAGACAGATGTGTGTTTGCTCATTTCAGTTCTTTGTCAAGCACGCACTGGTGCTCACATCTGGCAGTGTCCTGGATGCTGGGATTCCTGCTTAGGAGATAGGCAGACAGAGCCCCTGCTCTCAAGGAGCTCCCACTCCAGTAGAGGGAGAAAGAAGTAAACTCACAAATAAACACACATGAACAGTAATGTGATATTTTCAACCAAGAGCTTGGAAGAAGATAAAGTAAGGGAGGTGATGGGATTGGGGCTGGGGGGTCAGGGAAGGCCTCTTGGAGGAGGGGACATCTGTTCTGAGACCCTGATGACCGGAAGGAGCCTGTCATGCAAAGGCCCTGTGGTAGAGCTCCATCTAGGCAGCAGGTGCTAAGATGTCAGGCCCTGGGCAGGGATGAGCCTAGCAAGCTGGACTGAGAGGAGGCCTGTGGGAGTGGGTGGGCCAAGCCCCTTGCCTGTTTGTCCCCAGGAGCTGGAGCAGCAGGGCTCCATACACACCAAGGGCTGTGTGGGCCAGTTTGAGAAGTGGCTGCAGGACAACCTGATCGTTGTGGCTGGGGTCTTTGTGGGCATCGCTCTCCTCCAGGTACTGCCTCAGCCCAGCATGCCCCCTACACCCCTGCCCTGCCAGCAGACCTTCCCTCACTTTGCCCCTTTGTCCCTACAGATCTTTGGTATCTGCCTGGCCCAGAACCTTGTGAGTGACATCAAGGCAGTAAAGGCCAACTGGTGAGACTGCCACATTGGCCATGGCTACCTGCCTGGCCTACCCAGGGACCCCCCCTTCCCCTGCCACTGTACCCATGATGGGCAAGGCTACAGGTGCTTCTGCTTGGACCTGAGCAAGGGGTCCAAGGGGCTTGAGTGTGGGTGCGCTGTGCGCCCATGGGGACAGCTGCGTGCCTCTGCCCGTGCTGCCTGTCCTGGAGCTATGTGCATGGAGGGTGGGTGTGTCTGTGTGAATGTGCACAGGGAGCACCATCTCGGCTGCCGTGGGGTGGTGGGTTCTCCAGGGAACTAGGAATGGCACAGCTAAGAGGGTGCTGGCTGGGTGGGGTGGGAGGGGTCTGCCCTGTCCCTGCCCAGGCTGGGACACATTCCTCTGTGCTTGGCTATTAGGGCAGGCTTGGGGCAGGCTGTTGCCTGGGACACAGCCTCACTCAGCTTCAGAGCTGTCTTCTCTACTAGCTGGGACTTTGACCCTGCCAGAAGCCCCCTTCGGCCTCAATGTGTCAGACTTTAAAATAGGTCCAAGAATTTTCTCTCCCTCGCTTGCCTCTCAGGATCAAACATGATGATGGCTACAAACTACTCAAATAAACAAAACCTTGAAAACCACTGGCTTACGCCCACCATCTCAGAGGTTCCATGGGCCGCAGGGCCTCAGCTGTGCCGTCCGCCTGGGGCCCCAGCCCGGACCCACCCTGCCAATATGTTTTCTTGGCCTGGATAGTGCATACGTTGAGCCAGCCTTTAAAACTTGGTATATTTCACGTAAAAGTCCAGATCCCCAGCATCTTGTGAAGAATGGCCATCTGGCCACAGCGGCTCTTCTGTGGCTTCGTCTCCTGGGATGTGCGCTTTCCGTTCTCTGAGGGACCCACCTGGCCTGTTCTACTCACCTAAGTGTCCTGCCTGCCTGATCCTGGAGGCTGGGAGCTGGCCTCCTCCACCTCTGCAAGTTTTTCCCCTGCAAATGCTGCAAGGCTGCTGTGGGCCAAGCCCAGATCGAAGCCTGGAGGGTGAAGAATTCGGGAGGCTGGAGCCTGCCCCGAAGGGGCCACAGCCTGGGAAAGGTCTGGTCCTCCTGGGGGCGAAGATGGGTGCCAGCGTGCCCAGGGGAGTGGCTGAAGGGTGGGATGGAGATCAGGAAGGTTTTGGGCAGGAGGTGGCTGGAAGCCTGAGCTTGTCACCCATGGGGATGGGGAGAGCCCTGTTTGAGGGCCACCGATGGTTGACTCCTAGGCTGGCTTGGAATCCGGTTCAAAATCTTCCCAGTGGCCCGTAGAGTTGCCTCCTGACCACTAGAGGGCATGCCCGCACAGCATTGCCTGGGTCTGGCTTTCCTAGGGCAACCCCACCCAGTACAGCCCTGTGCCTGGTGTGTCCACCCTGCTTACTAGTTCTTTGGGTTTCAGGGAATTTACAAGCTTCTAAAGGAGCAGAGTGGCTCAGATTGGGGGAGCCTGGCTGCTGTTCTCAGATCTGCACAAAGGGGTATGTGTGGAGTGAGCATTTGTGGATAAAAGGAGAGGTTTGGCCTAGTGCCCAGTCTCTAACTTAGATGCCCTCAGGGCTGGGTGGGTTATAAAAATAAAGTAGGCCTTTGAGTTGGGAGGCTTTTGGGACTTTAATTTTTCCCACTATTCCTGGAGATGGGACATAGACATTGCTTTGTGATGAGAAATACTTGCATGATTGCTTCTGAGTCGCTAAGGGCAACTGGCCTTGGGTGACATCAAGGTGTGGTGGGGACTGTGGCAAACCACAGATTCCCACCTGAAATTGGTGGCTGTCCTTCACCTGGAGCTAGTGGCTCTACAGTGGGAATGTAGGTAGGTCTAATGCGAGAAGTCTGGGGAAGCCAAGAAGCTAGATTTTTATGTGAAGTATCCCGAGTTTTAAGTTGTTTGCAACTAATGAAAAAAACCTCTTAAACCCTGCTAGTCAAACAAAAGGTGTGGGGGCCATCTTTGGCACCCCCACCCACCCTAGATCCCACTAGGACGGTGCCCCGTGGGGGCCCTGGCGAGTCTTTGGTTCAGGAATGCTGGGAGCTGCTGCAGGTGGGTGGGGCGTGGGGCGGCACCGCATCGTGGCTCCCAGGTGAGGGCTGGGCCGTGTCCTCAGGTCTCCGGGAGACACAGGCTGTGGGTGGGCTCTACTTGCTACAATAAATGGGGCTCACGATATTGTGCATGTGTCTTGTGGTTTCTGATTGTAAACTTTCCCTCAAACCTCAACAGCACCTCCCGAGGTGGCCGAGTCTTTTCCCAATGAGGAAACCCGCTGGGGGAAGGGGTTCCCTGGAGCCCACAGCTGGGAGGGCTGCCCCCCGCCCCCATCTGACTCCTCTTACTGGCTTGCACTGTGCCAGTCCTGCCCTTCTGTGGCATCCAGGTGGAACCTGCATACTTGAAGTGTCGGCTCATGAGGGGCAGGAACACATCTCAGCCCAGATGCCTGACTGCCTGCTTAGGTGTGTGGAAGGGGAGGAAAGGTCAAGCTCCTGGTCCCTGTGCCACGCTCTTCTGCAGGAGACACAAAAACAGCTAGGGGCAGAAGCATCTGTGTTAGTAATACATGCTCTCAAGAAAGGAAGAGGGATGGCTAGACCGTGACAGTTGGGGTGCCTGGGAGAAGGGACCCCTTGGTGGGGAGATGGAGGGGCTGCCATCTCTGGGAAGCTCCAGGGGAACAGTGTTCTCTAGGTTTGAGTCCCAGTTGCCTTAGAGACCCTGCTGCTGGCATGGGTTTGGCATGAAGGAACCTGGGGTACTGAAGAGGTGGGAGTGGTGAGAGGGGCAGAGGGAAATGGGAGAACCAGAATATATTTGGAAATGGGAATGATGAGATGGGATGGGTATGACTGGTGGGAATGATTGTGACCCTGGCTAGGGACCCAGGATTCTCCAAAGCTCAGTTCTGCTATAGGATACCCATCTGTCTATCTTCCATTCACCCACTCATCCCTCCAACTATGCACCCACCCACCCACCCATCCGTCCACCCATCTAACCATCCAACCATCTAATCCATCCACCTATCCAGCCACACATCCATCCATCCACCCATCCTTCCATCCATCCTTCCTTCCTTCCTTCCTTCCATCCATCCACCCACCCACCCTTCCATCCATCCATCCATCCATCCATCCACCCACCCACCCATCCTTCCATCCATCCAATCCACCCACCCACCCACCCACCCATCCACTCCTCATCCACCATCATCCAGTCAGGTACTCCCTGGATGGAGGCTGGAGTTACCGAGGTAGCTCAAACTTGCCCTTGTCCTGGAACCTACGGTCTCTTGGCAGAGGCAGTTGGAATAGTTGTAATGTGTATATCGTGACAAACTCAAGATGATCACTGCTAGGTGGCATTTCATGCTGGTTAGATACGTCTTCTGTCCCGAGTGGAACCCAGAGCAATTCTTTTTCTTGTGCTAAGGAATCCTTACACAGAAGGTGATCTCTCCAGATGTGCAGAAAATACAAGGAAGCTTTATTTATCCATTCCCAGCCCACCCCTCTAGGTAGGTCCCTAGGCCATGGGGACCGAGGTCATCCTCCTCTGTCAGGGAGGAGCGTACCCTGGTTATGACAGAGATGGCCATTGTCTGACAGCCTGGGAGCTTCCCAGAGTCCTGGCCCTGCAGAGTCTAACCAGAGGAGAGCTGTGTCTGACATCGGCTTGGAGGGAGGGAGTCCTGTGACATCAGGCTACTCCAGATGGGGGAACTGGAAAGGAAAGAGAGATCCTGGGCTGGTGAGCCCTTGGATCTCTGGATGAGGAGGTCAGACAGGCTCAGGAGGCCAGGTTAGGGTTTCCTCTAGAAGATGGACAGGTTAATTAAGGTGGTGCAGACCTTGGAGGGAGCCACTTCCAGTGATCGCCAGAGGGCACCAAAGCACAGCTCATGCAGTATAGCCGCCTCTGCTGCAGACTGGGGGCGGCTCTGGGTGTGGCCATCACTGTGGAGGTGGAGGGGTGTGGGGGATGCTGGGTCTGAGCAAGGCCATAGCCATGGTTCCACAGACCTGGGGGCCCACCTTATTGGTGCCAAATCCAGGCCTTGCCCCTCTGGCCTCTCTTCAAGGACTCAGCCAACCACGCTGCTTGAGTCCACCTTTAGGCCCCCACAGACGGTGGGAAGGAAGGTCACTTTCTCTAGGAGGTCCGGGCAACAGGCTCCAACACATACACCTTCACTCATTCAACCGGATTTACTGAGCACCTACTATGTGTTAGACACTTGTAGTATAAAGATACATAGGAAGAGGGGCACCTGGTGGCTCAGTTGTTAAGGTCATGATCCCAGGGTCCTTTGATCGAACCCCACTTCAGGCTCCCTGCTTGGTGGGAAGCCTGCTTCTCCCTCTGCCCACTCCCCCTGCCTGTGTTCCCTCTCTCACTGTCTCTCTGTGTCAAATAAATAAAATCTTAAAAAAAAATACATAAGGAACAAAACGAAGTCCCCCACCCCTGTGACGCTCACAGATCAGATGGGGGTGGGGGGGGTTCAGCGGTCTTTGTCCGCAAAAGGGCCAAATAGTAAACATTTTAGGCTTTCAGGCCATACAACCACTCAACTCTGCTTTATGGCAGGAAGGAGCTCTTGACAAGACAAATGGGCATGGCAGTGTTTTCCTAAGATTTCCTGGACACTGAAATTTGAATTTCATATAACGTCCATGTATCACAAAATATTATCCCCCTTTTGATGATCAACCATCAAAAAAACATAAGCCATTCTTAGTTCTGGAGCTACATGGAAACAGGCAGTAGGCAGGACTCCTCCTGGGCTAGAACTGCAGACCAGCCAAGGACGAAAATCCCACCCAGTGAGCATCACAGTGAGTCACTCAGCTGGAGAAGGCTGAGGTCTATGGGAATATTAGAACAGGGGGGCCTTGTGAGTGTGCGGGGTGGTCAGTGAGTGGTCTTGCTTTCTACGAAAAAGTGACATGAAATAAAGTCTTTAATTTTAATTGTTTTATTTTTTTAAAGATTTATTTATTTTAGAGAGAGAAAAGAGAGGGAGAGGGAGAGAGAAATTCTCCCCGAGCACAGAGCCTGATACAGGGCTTGATCCCACCACCCTGAGATCATGACCTGAGCCGACTCTCAACCGACTGAACCGCCCAGATACCCCTGATTTTAATTTTAAATTATTTTGATAGCACAGGTAAAATAGGAACCCAATTGCCTTAAAAAACAGATGAAACTAAAGTTCCCTAACTCCCATTCTACTCCCCTCTCCTGACTTCCTCCCCTGTCATCACTGCTGTGAGGCATAAATCCTTCCAGACATTTTATATATATATATATATTAAAGATTTTTATTTATTTATTTGACAGACAGAAATCACAAGTAGAGGCAGGCAGAGAGAGAGAGGAGAAGAGGAGACAGGCTCCCTGCTGAGCAGAGAGCCTGATGCGGGGCTCTATCCCAGGGTCCTGGGCCGAAGGCAGAGGCTTTAACCCACTGAGCCACCCAGGCGCCCCAACATTTTGTATTTTTAAAATTTCCCACTCGTGGGGCCCCTGGGTGGCTCAGTTGGTTAAGTGTCTGCCTTTGGCTCAGGTCATGATCCCAGATCCTGGGATCGAGCCCCCACATCAGGCTCCCTGCTCAGCAGAGAGCCTGCTTCTCTCTCTCCCTCTGCCTGCTGCTCCCCCTGCTTATGCTCTCTTTCTGTCTAATAAATAAATAAAATCTTTAAAAAAATAAAATTTTGCACTCATGTTATGTATACATAGAAAGTATTGGTGTCGTCATGTGTGTGTGTGTGTGTGTTTAGACGTGCCAAGACACCACTCCTGTCTTGCTGTAGCTTACTTTTTGAAACCCCACAATGTGTTTTGAAGACCTAGTCACGTCTGTGCATGTCGAGCTGCTTTGTTTCGTGTGACTGCTGGGGCGTTTCCCTGCAGGGACAAGCCATGTTTTGCCTCTCTGTCCCTTACCTGATAGGTGGTTGGGAGTCAAGCTGTTCCCACTTGGGCTCCACTCCAGGGCTCTGGTGAGAGGCACAGGCAAGTCCTTGCTCCTGGGGTTTAGACTGGAGCAGCTACCCCTTCACTGGACAAGAGGGCTACGGAAAAGGGTGGCCCCAAGTCAGGGCTGATGGCAGCATTGGCCCTGGCAGGTCCCTTCCTGGGCCTGGAGCCTCATTTCTGCTCTTCAGCCCAAGTACTGGCCTGATAGGCAGAGTTACTGCCTCTGGGGGCCTGGAGCTCAGCCCATCAGAGGTGTGAAAGCCACACAATTAGCCCCTTGGCATTGCCAAGGCCATTGCTGTGGTGATGCCTACCTGGTCCCCTGTGCAGCTACATAGGCAGATGGGGACATTGGTAACCTGTGTACAGAAGGGCCACTGCTGTGGCCCAAAGGTCTAGTTCTTGGCAGAGGCTTGGACACATCTGGACACCGGGGTCCTGCTTCCAGGTATGATCCTCTGGAAATTAGCTCTCAGGCCTGCCTCCTGATCAGGCCAGACCATCCCCAGGCTGCTCCAGCACTCACTTGCCCCCATCTGGGGGAGTCTCCTGGAACCATGCCTGGGGAGAGGGGGTTCCGGGCAGAGGGGCCACATGGAATTCCAGGTGGCTTGCCTGCCAGCCAACATTTGCAAAGTATCTGTGTCAGCCAGTCCATGCTGGGTGCCCCGAGCTTGGCAACAGTTCTGACATGGTTTCTGTCCTCGGGGGGCTCAGGGGCTGGTGGGAGATTCAGGCAGGTGAGTCCCCAGGCTTGACAAATAATTTCTTTGTTTGAATAGGCTGTGCAGGCATGTGGTTAAAAACCACAAGCTGCATGGAAGGATACATGCAAATCCCTTCTTGCCCCTGTCTCCTGGTCACCTTCTCCTCCCCAGAGCAGCCACTATTGCTAGTCCTGGCCGCGTCCTCCCGGAGGTGGTCTGTGCATTCAAAAGCAGATCTCAAGAAACAAAGCAAGCCAGAACCCAATCCACGCACTGCGCGACTGGCGCCTCCAACAGAATCTTCTGTCTGCATTTTTAACTGACCAGCATTTCTGGGAGATAATTACATATCAGTATGGAATGGATAGACCCACCCTGTTCTTTTCAACAATAGCAAAGTGATAATAATAGCAGGAACTTGTACTTACTATGTGCTGATGCTCCTCTAAGCACTTTATTATTTTTTTAAAAATATTTTATTTATTTATTTGACAGAGAGAGATCACAAGTAGGCAAAGAGGCAGGCAGAGAGAGAGGGGGAAGCAGGATCCCTGCTGAGTGGAGAGCCTGATTCGGGGCTCGATTCCAGGACCCTGAGATCATGACCTGAGCCGAAGGCAGAGGCTCAACCCATTGAGCCACCCAGGTGCCCCTAAGCACTTTATTTATATTAACTGATATCCTTCCCCAAACAGCTTGGAGATGGGCACTCCGCTTATCTCGATGCACTGGCGAGGAGGCTTGGGGAAGGCCCCTTGGTGTGATGAGGCCTCCTGGACTTCCATGGCCGCTCCTGATGGAGATGTGGAATGTTTCCGGGCAGTGAACACTCTTGTACTATTATCTCTGGGCACTCATATCTCAGAGGATAAACGCACGGAAGTGAATGGTTGGGTTAAAGGGTGTGCGCATTTTTAATTGAAATAGCTACTGCCAAACTGTCCTCTGAAGTGATCACACCCATTTACACAGAGCTACCCCTGTCCCTCCTGCTCTCAGCAGCACGACCAGCTCTGCCTTTGTGCGCCTTTTCTATCTTTGCCAATCTGTTAGAAGGAAATGATCTTCTCACGGTTTTCCTTTGCATGGCTCTTACAAGAGAGGTCAAGCGTCTTTTCATACAGAACAGCACCATCTGGCATAGTCAGAATCCAGCAGGGCAAGGTCTAAGGCGGTCTGGGAGCCAGGAGGCCGCTGGGGTGAGGGCGGAGGCGGACATCTCTGAGCTGGCCCTTGGAGCGTGGGGCACTCGGGGAGGGCACCTTTGGCAGAGGGAAGGGCCTAAGCCAAGGGCCTGATTAGTCCAGACCCGAGGACGGCCCTCTTCTCAGCAGGGTCACCTCTGCTTCCTGAGTCCTTACTCCCCAACCAGGCTGTTTCCTCTTCTTCCTCACACAGCTTGAGCTGAATCTTGGTTCCTGGGGTCCCTGCCCCACAGGGGCTCCTTCCAGGGTCCCCAGAGGGAGCCTTCCTCCCGGATGCCTTTAGTGAGGTAGCTCACATTGGCTCGTTCCCCTACCCCTCCCACCCACCCCTGCCTCCAGCTGGGCGAGCGTTCATCCTCATTAGCACGGTTCAGTGGCCAGCACTAGTAATTGATCTCTCTCCGGCCCAGTGTGGACAGCGGCTAATGGGGATGAATGGGGCGGGAGGTGCTGCCAAGTGATGCTCACCCGGAGGCCCACACAGGAGTGGAGAGGAGGGCAGGAGATGGAGATGCATTGAGCCGGCCCATGACTCAGATGGGGAGCCTGTAGTTGCCTCTGCCCAGCAACCAAGGCTGCCATCTGGCCCTCAACCCAGGACCTGGGGCAGCATGAACACACAGGTGGGCAGAAGGGCTCTGGAATTCAGCTGTCTGCTGGGGTAAGGGCAGGGGCCGGTCTAGGGGACAGGACTGGAGTTCTGGGATGGCATCCCAGGAAAGCATCAGGGCCCTAAAGTAGGGCAGGCAATGTCCTCAATTAGTCATGTGTGCGGGAGAGAGAAAGACATTTCAAAAGCAGGACCAAGTAGTCATGGGAGCGACCAGCAACAAGGATTCCATTGCATAATCAACTGACAAATATTTATTAAGTGCTTACTCTGTGCCAGGCACTGGGTAGCTACCAGGTGACCAAAACAATCAAGACCTTCATGACAGAGAGGAACTAGGAAAACAAACACTCAAGATGGTAATAAACAGTAAGTGGTCAGAAGGCAGGAAACAGGGTTGTGTGTTAGGGTGATGGGATAGAGGTGGCACTTTTGGAAGGAACCTGGGGAGGCCTCTCTGAGGAGGCAACACGTGAGCTGAGACCTGAACAATGAGAAGGAAAAGCAGTTCAGGCAAAGGGAACAGGAAGTGCAAAGGTCCTAAGGTGGAGGTGAACTTGGGGTGTTTGAAGAGTAAGAAGGGGCCACTGTGGAGCCTGGCTGGTCAGTCAGAAGAGCATGGAACTCTTGGGGGTGGTAAGTTTGAGCCCCACATAGGAATAGAGATTACATTAAAAAAATTAAAAAACAAAATCTTAAAAATAATAAGAAGAAGGGTAAGAAGAGACCACTGTGCTGGACTGTGGTCCATGAAGAGGAGATGAGATGAGAAATTGGTGGCAATAAAGCGAGGAGGGTCATGGTCAAGGCCAGAAGCCCCATTACCAGGTCTGTGGGGTCATGGTGGATGGGACCCCTTTCCTGAGATGGTCTTGGCCATACACCAGTCCTGCCTGGGTTGACTGGGCTGGAAGGCCCTAGGGAAGCCAGGCTTGGGAAGACCCTTGCCACTCCCTTGTCGCTTCGCCTGCAGATTTCAGGGAGAAAGGGGGACTTCCAGGGGTGTCTGGGCCAAACTCAGCCTGATTTAGAGGAGACACAGGGACCTTCTTGGCCAACTAGGAGAAGGCGACCAGTGCCTACTACCTGCACATCACAGTGACATCCTGTATTGTCTTAACTTCTAGCTGGCTTGAGATGAAACTCAAGTAATCCTCCCAGGACTGAACACATCTAATAATGAACATTAACGTTACAGTATAAAGCTTAAACGGGGGTGAGGGCGAGGGGGTGGCTCAGTCCGTAAGTGTCTGCCTTCGCTCAGGTCATGATCCCAGGGTCCTGGGATCAAGCCCCACATCGGGCTCCCTGCTCGGCCGGAAGCCTGCTTCTCCCTCTCCCACTCCCTCTTCTTGTGTCCCTTCTCTCGTTGTGTCTCTCTCTGTCAAATAAATAAATTAAATCTTAAAAAAAAAAAAAAGGCTTAACACAGAAGCAAGTTGGAGTAAGCCTCGCAGGTAAGCAGGAACACTCTAGAATTCTTTAACCCACTGAGCCACCCAGGGGCCCCAACACTCTAGAATTCTTACAGGGTTTTAGACATAAAACCCATGTATGTGTTTTATGGACAATTTAAGCAATTTCCAAGGGTAATCTTGACTGTTCTCTTGATTTTTGCCATCTGTGCTGACTTCACTATCAAGTGCCCAAGTGGCCATTCCTGCAGGGCTAAGGTGTGTCCTGGACCCACAGAGGGCCAGCATTTGCCAACCAGCAGAGGTGTCTCACATGAAAGGACAACTCCAGACTAGTCCTCATTCTCTGACGGCTTGTTCACACACCATGTTCTTGCTTAGATTGTCCCCCTCAACTCACAATCCCATTCCCTGCATCGATGCTGGTCAGTTTCTTCACACCCTTGAAAGACCTACTCAGATGTTCCTTTGTTTCCCTGGCTGTTCCTGGTCCTCCTCACCCCCTCCTGTGGGTTCCTGTCTACTGCTTATTAAAGCTCAGTATAGTAAAGCTTTTGGATTAAACTTCCCAGTAAAAAGTGATCTAGAAAGACTATTGGATAAATTTCAACATCAATTTATAATTTATTTCCTTAGTTTTAGAAAAATATCTTATTTTTAAAAATCTTATTTAATTATATGTCAGAGAGAGAGGACCCAAGCAGGCAGAGTGGCAGGCTGAAGCAAAGGGAGAAGCAGGCTCCCTGCTGAGCAAGTAGCCCAATGTGGGACTCGATCCCAGGACCTTGGGATCATGACCTGAGCCAAAGCCAACCACTCAACCAACTGAGCCACCAAGGCATCCCTCAATTTATAATTTAGAAAGATCACAATTTTTCAGCCAGGGTGCCTGGCTGTCTTAGTTGGTTAAGTGTCCAACTCTTTTTTTTAAAAGATTTTATTTATTTATTTGACAGACAGAGATCATAAGTAGGCAGAGAGGCAGGCAGAGAGAGAGGAGGAAGCAGGCTCCCCGCTAAGCAGAGAGCCTGATGCGGGGCTCAATCCCAGGACCCTGGGATCATGAACTGAGCCGAAGCCATTGGCTTAACCCACTGAGCCACCCAGGCACCCCTAAGTGTCCAACTCTTGATATCTGCTTAGGTTTTGATCTCAGGGGCCCAGAGTTCAAGCCCCGCATTGGGCTCCATGCTGGGGGTGGAGCCTACTTAGAAAAAATTAAATTAAATTTTAAAAAATCACAATTTCTTAACAACTAGAAATTTTAAAAAATTTCTTTATCTCAATAAAGGGCATCTCTCAGACATACAGAGCAAACTTCATACTTAATGTTGAAATATTTAGCAGGAATAGGGCAAGGATGCTATTAATACTACCATTCAGTATTATAGTGGAATCCTAACCAATGGACTAACACAAGAAAATAAGTATAAAGATTAGAAAGGAAGAGAGAAGGGCTGGGACCATCTCCTTCATATTGTTTCCAACTAAGTGGATGCTTAATAAATGTTTGTTAAATTGAAGAAAAATTCAGTGTGTTCTCAAAGATGTTTCTTGAAAAAGTCAGGGACAGAGCTGATCCTCCATTACCAAGAGTCTAAGAAAATTCATTGATGCTCAGGTGATTCCATGATCATGTCCCGCTAAAAAGATAGAAGCCAGAACTGAATGACAGAGCTCTTGGCATGCAGGAAAGGACTTAGTTTTCAAAATGCTTGGTACTGATCTCAAAATAGGGACAAGATGTTTAGGTCACTGAAATTTCTGTAGCAAGAGAAGAAGATGGTACCTGGATTCTGCATCAGGAGTGGGGAGCTGGGGCCGCAAAGCCAGGCAATTTCTTCTAGATAAGATCTTTCTGCTTTTTCTCCTGAGGCAGTTAGGTAGTTATCCTGCCCTTTTTCCATTGGGTTCTAGAATATTGAGTTTAATTCCAATTTCCCATCCATTCCCTGTCAGGTCCAGGTTCTTGGTGTATTTATGATGTCAGCCCAGGAAAAGGAGCTCTGGCTCAAAGCAAACTGGCTGTTGGGCACCTGGTCCCCGTCTCTTGTCCCATATTCTGGATTTTCTTTTGGGAAGAATCCTCCTCTACCCTCGGTCCATATTCTTCATGGGAAGTGAGAACAGGATGCAGGCCTGATCAGTCAGCACCCTCTATCCCTTCAGCAGTGAATTGGGCAAAGGAAGTCTGCTTCCCCATCTTTACTGAGACAGAGAAGTTCCCTCTCCTTGGAGTTCCGGAGCTGCTAGGGACCACCTTCCCGCCCGTGGTCCCAGAGTGAAACTGACCCAGAGAAACGGACTCAGGAGAGGGTGACCAACCTTGGCCCAGTGACCAAAATTAAGTCCTAGATCTAGCCACATCTGAACGCAGAGCTTTCTTTCCAAGACAGGAGCAAAAAACACCCTCTCCCCACTTTATCTAAGCTGGTTTGAACTGGGTTTCTGACATGTGCAACCAAAAGTGTTTTGATGGACAAAGTGGGAATGAAAAATCTGTGTGGGAAAAACCAAAGGTCTGGGTCATACACGCCAGCCATCTCATAGGGAGGGAAAGACACAAAGAGCTTCCAATGGAGCCCATGTCAGCACTCCCTGCCTCTTCCTTCATCCTTTGCTGACCCTTCCAAGGAGGCTGGCCCCAAGATCCCAAGAGGAACGGCAGAATGATCAGACATCATGCTAAGTCATTTTTGTAAATTCAACTTATTGAGGTATAATTTATGAACAATAAAACTTATCCAAGTGTATATTCTAGTGAGTTTTATAAATTTATCCCCCTGTGTAACGCCCGCCCCCTACAATCAAGATAGAGAACGTTTCTACCACCCGGAAGGTGCCTTGTGGTCCTTCCTTGTCAGTCTCTGTGCCTCCCTGCACCAGACAACCACTGATTTGCTTTCTGTCACTGTGGGTTTGATTTTTTTCTTTAGAGTTTTATATACAGTCAATCCTCAGTATTCACAGATTCTGTATTTGTAAACACGTTTACTCACTAAAATTTATTTGTAACCCCCAATTAAGACTCATGGTGCTTTCCTGGTGATTCACAGATATGTGCGGAGTGGTGAAAATTTTAATTTGCGGGGCGCCTGGGTGGGTCAGTCGTTTAAGCGTCTGCCTTCAGCTCATGTCATGATCCCCAGGTCCTGGGATCGAGTCCCACATCGAGTTCCCTGTTTAGCTTCTCCCTCTGCCTCTGCTGCTGCCCCTGCTTGTTCCCTGCGCTCTCTCTTTGACAAATAACTAATATAAAACATATTTTAATTTGCTTGATGCACATGTCCCCCTGGTTAAAGAAGGTGACACTCCGTTTTCTTCTTCCAGCTCTCATACTGTAAACAAGTGTCCTTTGTGTCATTCATTGAGTACCCTGTCTTTCGCATTTTTGTGCTCTGTGTTGGTGGTTTTACTTTTAAAAATAACCCCCAAGGGTAAGGCTCCAGGGCTGCCTAGCGTTCTGAGGTGTCGAGAAGGCTGTGACGCGCCTTTTGGAGAAACTACGTGTGTTAGGTAAGCTTCACTCATATGAGTTTTAGTGTTGCCAGCTGCGGGTTCAACGTTAATGAAGCAATCATATACATTACACGAATGTCTTTCTGGATACAGACCCTCACATACAACACAGTTGTGTATTGATTGGCTCACGGAGGCTTGCAGGAAGCGAACCCTGACTGCCCCTTGGAGCGGTAGGTCCATATTCACAAACGCGGTGTCTGCGGCCACTTCTCAGAACTTGGTGACCGTGAACAGCAAGAACCAGCTGTGCACGGAATCCTGCAGATGCGGCCTTTTGAGTTTGACGCTGCCACGTGGCCTTCATTATGCTTTCGAGAGCCATCCACATTTTGGGGTGTGTCAGTGGTTTGCCTCTTTGAATGCTGAGTTGTGTTTCATCACGTGAACACACCGGTTTCTTTCTTCATTCGCCTATTGACAGAGCATTTGGATGGTGTCCAGTATCTGGCAATTGTGACTAAGGCTGCCACGAACTTTCACGTACAGTCTTTGTGTGGATCTATGTTTTCACTTCCATTCCAAGTTATTTTCATATAAACAAATCAATTTCGTGTTTGTTTAATCCTTACAGTGGTCCAGAGGAGTGGCCTCATCTTATAGGTGGGGAGGTAGGGACTCAGAGTCGCAGTGGCCTGCTGAGGGTCACACGGCTCCTAGCTCCTGCCTCAGCCACACTGCCTCTTCCCTGGTGGAGGTCTGAGGGTCCCTTGTCGGGGTCAGCCCCACGTTGCGGTGGGCTCTTCAGCTCTGTTACCGTCTTTTCACAGCCCTCTGTTCCCCAGCCGCAGAATGTTCCGTTTCAGTTCCCTCCAAGGAGCCCTTGGCTTTCTGAGCCGGTGCTCTTAAGCCTGCTGAAAGCCTGAGCAAAGCGGCCAGGCCCAGAGCAGCCCTTGGGAGTCTGAGCCAGCCTGGAACCAGGAGTTGCAGTCTGTTTGGCCTCACTTGTTAGCTCGTGGGGCTTCAGCTGCTCCGAGTCCACTCCCCATGCAGGAGGTGATGGTGCTGACTTGTGTCTGTTAGATTCCCTATCGGGGCAACCAGCCAGAGGAGGACCACATGCCTACGCCTCTCCTCGGGTTTTGAGGCCTGACAGGAGGACTGAGAAGGAGCTGGAGCAGGCTCCGAGCAGCCCTTGCTCCTTGTCTTTCCCAGGCCTCTGTGTTCTGCCTGCTGTCAGTCCAGTGAACAGCTAGACAGACTTCCAGTGCATTCCAGGAACTACCTGCTGCATGCAGTGAGTTAACCCCACAGACCGAATTTGCTAGTCTCCTCCCCTTTTAGGGAACTGAGCCTCAGCTCTGGCTTATCTCTTCCTAGGGATGTTCCTTGGCTTGAGGAAGAGGGAGAACCTGGTATATGGGAGCAACTGGTACAGAGGGAGGAGTCCCAGGCAAGGAGAGAGAGAGCTTGGATTTTTGTGACTTGTCTCAAAAGAGGGCCTGACTTGTCTCTGGCCCTCTAGGGCTTCTCTTCCTCATCTCTAAATGGGTACCCTCACTGCTGTTTTAGTCATCCTCATCCATGCCCCCCGGGGGGCAGGCGCTGTTCCTGGTGCTGCTGGAGCCTCCTCAGCCAGGCCTCTGCTCTGATGGGGCCAGGGGCGGACAGTGAGATGTCACTTGAGCAAGGTAACAGGGTGAGTCCTGAGGCCCTGCAGGCCAGTTCGGGGCATTGTCTGACCTTGGCAGTTCTGGGGTCAGTGACTGACCTGGCTACCTTAAGCAAGGGGAATTTATTGGAAGGGTAGGGCCAAAATCATGGCCCTGTTAGGAATCTGAGTCATGAGAATTTCAAGTCTCTTTAAGGTGTGGCCGTCAGGATGTTAAATCCTGCTGAAGAGTCCCAATCACAGAGTGGGGTCTGCCTGGCCTCACCCACCCGTGTTAGCACACACCAGGGTACACGGTCTCAGGACTGACAGCTGCCAGGATTGTCCGTGGTGGGGAAGTGGGGAGTCTGAGGGTGCTGCTCCCTGCAGCGTGGAAAAAATGCAAGGAAGGCCAAAGCCACAGGGGTTCCCTGGTTGTCAGGCCAGGACATATGGGAGGCCCTAAAAATGCATTGGAAATGGAACTGCGGGCACTTACAGTCTGTGGTACTGCAGGGCTCAAAAGGGAAGGTGGCCTGACCTGTGCCCCACACCTATGGAGTGGGCTTCTCATCAGTTTCTTTTTTTTTAAGATTTTATTTATTTATTTGTCAGAGAGAGAGAGAGGGAGTGAGAACAGGCAGACAGAGAGGCAGAGGGAGAAGCAGGCTCCCTGCCAAGCAAGGAGCCCGATGCGGGACTTGATCCCAGGACACTGGGATCATGACCTGAGCCAAAGGCAGCTGCTTAACCAACTGAGCCACCCAGGCGTCCCTCATCAGTTTCTTTGATGATGGGGCATCTGAACCGAGGAGGGGCTCCATATGCGTTTGGTAGATGCCAGCAAAGTGAATGAAGACTCCGCACACATGATTAGGGTGTGAGGCCACTGCCAAGCCAGTCCCGTGTGGTCTCCGCCTTCTGGAATTGAGAGCCAAACCATGGAGACAGACATACCCTGGACTAGAGACAGAACAAGACACAAGTGACAGCCCAACACTGAGGCGTGTGGCTAGTGCCTCGGGGATGCCTGGGGTGGGTGGACAGTCTAGACAAGCAGTCAGGGACTTTCAGGGGAGGTCTGGCCTGAGAAAGTTGAGAAGGAGAGCATTCCTGGGGGTACCCTGGTTTCTTATTCTGGGGCCCTGGCTCTGCCCTGTGGAGCTTGGAGAGAGCTGGGGGCTGGGCAGACAGATGCAGAGCTGTCCAGTGGGTGAGCTGGTGGTGGGGCAGAAGTGGGAGTAGGGAGAGCCCTGGGCTGGGGGAGAGGTAAGGAGTCAGGACTGCCAGCCCTAGCAGGCTGCAGAGGACACCCCAAGGTTACCTTGGCCTGTGGCTCCTCGGTTCCAGCGGCTGCCAGCGATGACAACAGTGAACCAGCAGCCTCTCCGAGTTTTATTATCATTCAAATGAGGACGTGGAGAGGTATTTCATTTGATTGGTAGAATAATAGGAGCCATTTATCTACCTTCTCTCAACCTTTCATATCTGTTTCACTATTTTATGGGATCGCATACATCATAGTAAAGGCAAAAATGTATTTTTTTCCCCTGACTTGGGGCTGGGTGGGGGCGCAGCAGGGATGGGAAGGAGGCTCTCAGAGTGGCTGGCAGGAGCTGAAGGAAATGAAATCGAAAAAGACTATTATTGGTGACAGACAGTTACATCTGAAAGGGAGTAAGAAACTCCCCAGTGCGGGCGCGGATGAGGAGTTTTAAATGGAAGATCTAACAGCCTCCAGCTCTGGGTCCAGAGAGAGGGTTGGGACTGGAGGAAGGCCTGAGGGGTGGGGAGAGTGGGGGAGGGGGCCGGCGGGGAGCCAGGAGCAAGGCTGACACAAGGGGCATGTGGCCCAGCTTTTGGAATTCTTTGTCCTTCTTCAGTTATGATAAATTACACATGTCATACAAGGATCCGTTCTTCTTTTGAAAAAATTAGAACATTCCAGATAAAGTCCCCTGTGACCACCAGCACTAACCCTACCCCTTCTCCCCCTTTCCCAGAGGGAACGACTATGATTTTGTTTTTCCCTCTTGATTTTACAAATACATAAATGTACCTTAAAAGAGTTAGTACTCTTTTGTGGATTTTTTTCCCCTTTTTTAAATGGTATCATACAGTATCACCAGTTTCTTGTTTTCTTGAACCAATATGTTCTCAGCTCTGTGTGCATAGATCTGTATGGCTCTCGATTCCTCCTGGAACTGCATGTGTCTTCCCTTCCACAGATAGTCCGAAGTTTATACACCCAGTGCCCCCTTGATGAATACTTAGGTGGCTCCCAGCTTTTCACAATTAGAAACCATGCTGCAAAGGATCCCTGTCTCCCTCCCAGGCAGCTGGGCCAGTTTCTGGAAGGCAGGTGAGCACTGGACTCCCTGGCGGAGAGAGGGGCATGCATTTACAGGTGGACGGAATGCTGTCCCATTGCTGCCCAAAGTGTCTCTGCTGTGCTGTGGGGCTCCAGTCACCAGTCCCCCGCAGCCAGTCTGCGGCAGTCATTTTCCGGTTGAATGTGATTGGAAGCACACAGAGCTTCATGCTCTGGTTCCTGCCCATGTCTCCGGCAGGAAATGGACGGCAGAGAAGGGAGCAGCCAAGACCTGGATGGACAGGGCATCAGAGTGGAAGAGAGGAGACTTGACCCCAGAGCTCCAGGGTCTGGGCTCCAGGGTCTGTGGGTCCTCTCCAACAAGGTGAGGGAGGCAAAAGCCAATAGGCATGATGCTGGACAGGATGATGGGGGACACAGGCAAGGGCTGGAGGGTGGGTAACAGCAGGAATCAGAGGGCCAAGGAGGGGGTTTAAGGCAAAGTCCGAGTCTGTGGATGGTATCAATGCAGAGTAGGGGATGGAGAACAACAACCTGGAGGGCATCTTGTTGCCTTGATGGACCTGCCCCCGAGGCAGGGACCCCTCCCCTGCAGCCAGCCCCTACCCCCACGTGTAGCTCTCAGCACAAGTTGTCCCCAGAGATGGCCTCATCTCTCCTAGTGGCTTCATCTCACCCAGGCTTCATCTTCCCTAGTGTGGGCTGGGGATGTCCGCAATGACCTCTTTATGCAATCACTGGCAGGACTGGGGAGGAGTAGCCCCCAGGGCAGCTGAGGATCTGGCGGCAGGGAGCACCTGAACTTTGTTTCCTGGTTGGGTGAGGTCCTCTGGTACCCTAAGCCCTGACGGGGTGTGGTGACAATAGACAGGAGGTGAGAGGTGGCTTGCAGCAAGACATACAAACCACAGCTGAACAGGGGACAGTGACTGGGGACTCCCGCGGCAGGTCACGGAGACGGCATGGCGAGGCTGTGCTGTGTGCAGGAATAGCATCTTGGAGGTGAAGCCCATGGAGTGGGCAAGGGGCTGCCGGCTAGGCCAGTGAGGCCATGAGCCTCCTGCAAACAATGCATCTGGCACCGTTCAAGGGGACAGGGGACCCTGTGCTTCACTACAGATTGTCCCCTTCATCAAGATCTATTCTTTGAAATAAGTAAATCAAACCAGTCTTCCTTGATTCTCTTGCTCCTGACTTCCCATCACATGGAATGAAGGGCAGACCCCCTGCATTGTAGGGTTCACTGTCCCTGCTCCCACCATGCTGCCATCCACTGGGCCCCATTTCACTATTCTGCAAGCCCATGCCCATCTCTGGCCCGGTGCACCCGCTGTCCTCTCTGCCTGAAATGCCTTCTCCTCTGACCTTCCCCTTTAGCTCCTTCTCCTCATCGGAGACTCAGCCCAGTGTCTCCTCCTCAGAGAGGCCTTCCTGGGTCTCCTCCAGGGCAATCGCGATCACAGGATCCTGCGCAGATGGTTCAGGCCACAGTTCCCAGCATCTGACATCAGCTCATGCAGTCACTCTCACTTTCATACTGACAGTCTCCTCCACATCCAATATCAGCAGGCAGGGTTGGGACCTCAGCTGCACCCCCGTCCCAGGACTGAGCCTGGAGCAGGACACTCAGGAGGGTCCCTGCCCGCACACCAAATGCCTCTTGAGACCTCAGTGCCAAGCATGGGAAGAGTCTCCAGGGTTACAAACTCAGGTGGGCAAAGGTGGTTCTGTAATACTGAATTTAATTTCTATCTTAGCCCCTATTTTGGTCAACTCTGTGTAGTCAGTTCAGGTGTTCTTGATTAATTCTGGGTCTTCTTCAGTTTCAAGTCCCCACCTTCTCATGAAAGTAGAGGAGGGGCCCACAAAGGGTCAAGGCCTTGAATGAGGGTCAAGTTCACTCTGCATCTGTGCCACTGTCCTTGCTGTGCCCTCATTCCCAGAGTTCTCCATTGAGATCCCCAGTTCCTCCTAGTCCAGGGTCTTTCCACTGCTGCATGCTCCACCCTGGCCACTGCTGTCCCCCAGTCATGTTCCAGGGCCACTCTGGTGGCCATTTCACTCCAAGACCAATATTGTGGCCCCCTGGGGGCACACGGGGACCTTCTGAGTTACCCCAAACCTGCCTGTCCTCACCCTTCTTGAAGGAGTTTCTTATGTCTTGCTGGCTGGGGGACAGGTAGAGGGGTCTTGATGCTCCCCAGGCCTTGCCTCAAAAGTGAGGCACACAGGGGTGCCTGGGTGGCTCAGTTGATTAAGCGTCTGCTTTTGGCTTGGGTCATGATCCTAGGACTGTGTCTGTGATCAAACCCCATGTCGGGCTCCTGCTCAGTGGGGAGGTTGCTTCTCCCTCTCCCTCTGGCTGCCGCTCCCCCTGCTTGTGTTCTCTCTCTCTCTGTCAAATTAAAAAAAAAAAAAGTGAGGCACACAGGGCCAGGCTAGCTCTCCCCACCTCTCCCAGTCCTCTCACTACAGGGTTCTCCCAGCCTTGGGCGGGGGGGTACTTCTTCTAGTGTGGTGGACCAGAACGTTCTGACCTGTTGCTTGTGCTGTGTTAACCTTAGACACTGGGCACCCTGGGGTCCTCAACATAGGAGGGACACGGGGAGGAAGGGAGAGTAAAGGGTGCAAGGAAGAAAGCTGCCAAGCTCTACTCCCACTCATCAGGGTGGATCAGGATGGGGACGATGCTGAGGGGTCCTGGGTGCCAAGCGCCTGTGAGCGAGGCTTGTCCTGAAGGGTTGTGCTGAGGAGGTGAGGGCGTGACAGGGGGCTTCATCTTGCTTTAAGCAATGGCAGGACCAAGCTAGATTTCTAGTGTGGACAGATGGAGGCTGCCATGCAGCTCTGCTACAGGCCTAAGCTCAGGGGATGGGGTGGCAGAGAGACCCACCCCTCGCCATCCCTGCAACCCGCCCCCCGTCTGCCTGCTCCTTTTCACTTGGCTGACTCCTCATTAGATTTCCATCGCAGCCTCCAGCCCCCAGCCCCCACCTCCCCCACTGCATGGCTTAATTTCCCTCTTTCTGCTGCAATTTATTATTTAAGCCTGCAGAGCGACCGGGCTGGAGGATCCTGCGGCAGAGAAAGGGGGCTGCTTGGCCTGGCTTGGCGGGGCCTTCTGGGCAC
>RCUC01135427.1:0-45421 GCA_003697995.1 Taxidea taxus jeffersonii
GATCCCAGGACCCTGGGATCATGACTCGAGCTGAAAGCAGAGGCTTTAACCCACTGAGCTACCCAGGTGCCCCTACATGGATGTATTTTTAACAACCTTTTTCTTTTAGTAGAAAAAAAAATTTGAGTGTTTTCTTTTAAAACTCATCTCACCTTTAATGTAATAAAGGCGTCCTAACCAAGGAAAACTGACAGAGACTAAGAACTGGAATGGTTTGCCCAGCAGGCTCAATTATTCCCTTAAAGGTGTATTTTTTTCCCTTCCTTTCCTACATCAGGCAGTGATTGGGAGGATGGCAACTAATAAAAAGGGTTTCATTGTCTTTCTTTTTTTCCCCCGTTAGTCACCAACACTTGAATTCCTCATATATCAAGATTTACAAGGAGCTCTGGAGGAGCGATGGTGTGGAGCCCTGATCTTGTGGCTCGTGAGTACGGCACAGGACTGTAAAAGAAAGGAGCCTGAGATGGCTTTAATATCCTGTGAGACAGAAGCATGACAGATTAGTGGGGGACTCCTTCCTCCTCAGGAAACCAGGCCTCTGGCTATAGCTTTGTCTTCAGCTCAGTCTTAGATCTTTATAAACACTTTCCCCCTGAACTTTAAAGGACCTGTGCTTTTTAGCAACAGTTTAATGTGCATGAAACAAAAACTTAGATAAAGGGTTCAAGCATAAAATCTTATTGAAGGGTCTGATTTCTCAGGATGCTGTCTACAAACTCAGGCTTCTCATATAGAAAAATAGTTCAACAGAGAACTTTTGCATCAGGGAAAATACTTGTCTTAAAAATGCATGGGCCTTTATATATGTCATATTGACTCTCAACTGCTTTAAAGAAATACAACCTACACCCATTAGAAACAGTTGGTAATCAAGGTCCTCAGCTGAATAAGCGAGGTTTTGAATAAGAGAGGTCTAAAAATGGAGCAGGGTAGTTGGGACGCAATGGATAGGAATTATAGGGATTGAAACCATATGATGGAGAAATATCTGGGAAGATCAACGATAGAAAAGGGAACGTGAATCTTTATAAAACATGGGTAAAAATCTGTAGCAGATGTTTGAAGACAGTCCACGCAAAAGAAGACTCACATACATAAAACAAAATACATGGTATTTACTTGGGAAGACTTGGTATTTATATCAGTTTCTCCCTTAATTAATCCATCAATTTAGTGAAACATCAATAAAAACAGTAACAAGAATAATGATCAGTAATATGTACTGGGAACTACCTATATCATGTACTCTCTGAGTGTTTTCATATCCTAAATAGTTCAGTGCACCCAAAATCTTATGATTACTCATTTCCCCATTTAAGAATTTAAGCAACTTGCCTAAGGTCATGCAGCCAGCAACACAGAACAGAGATTCAAACCCAAGGATTCAAGCTGCAGAGCTGAAGCAATATCTGTACTTTCAAATCAACAGAACTGAATAGTGAGCCTAGTAATTGACACAAATACAGGATTATAGATTTTATAGGTTTATAGATTAATAGATTTTATTAAATGTTGCACTGCATATTACTGGATGATTATTCAATATCAGAGGGAGCCTTCTGGAAACAAAGCTGAACCACAGTCCCCTCTTTACACCAAAGTATTTTTCAAATGTATCAAAAATTAAAACATGTCAAAGGGAACAAAAACCATCCAAAGAAATGGGTAACGAAATAACAGATGTTGGAGGACACACACTTAAATTTTATACTATTTCTACTTGTTGTCTGTTAAAATTAATTATTTTAAAAGAGAGAAGACATGTGTCATGGATAGATGTTAGTGGCATTCAGATCTGTTCCTGAAGGAATAGACCTTTGGGGATTCACTCTACCCCAGAAAAATATTGCTGTTTGTGTCTATTTCTATGTGATATTATAGATGGTTCATTTTTACAGTTTCTTATTAATTGAACAGTATGAACTTCCGCTCCAGGTTACTAAATACAGTGTCTGAATTATCTAAGTGAGAGACTGTGCTAGAATCTGAGGCATCCTTTGTGGGGCAGCAGCTGATCTTTTGGAGAATTTAGTTCAGTGCCTCCAAAGAGTGGCTATTGTGTCACATTTTCTGCACTTCACCTATTCTGGTCCATACAAGGTGTTCTGAAATGGCCCAGAAGATAGTAGAGTGGGTCATTGCTAGAAACAGTTGACAAATTTTTGTCCTTTTTTTTTGACCAGTACAAATTTATTCTTTTGGCTTCATTGCAAGTTTATTTTTTTTAAGATTTTATTTATTTATTTGACAGAGAGAGATCACAAGCAGGCAGAGAGGCAGGCAGAGAGAGACGGGCGGTGGGGGGGCGGAAGCAGGCTCCCTGCTGAGCAGAGAGCCCGGTGTGGGGCTTGATCCCAGGACCCTGGGATCATGACCTGAGCCGAAGGCAGAGGCTTTAACCCACTGAGCCACCCAGGCGCCCCTCATTGCAAGTTTTTAAATAGAACACAATAATTCTGGGTTTCTAAATACATATGCAAAAGAAATGGCAATATATTTGATTAGTTTCAACAGTATCTCAAATAAGTGTTATTTGAAGCATCTTTGTTTAGTGAAGTGGCAGATGATACGTATAATTGAAACACTGATTTTAATTTCCATGGACTATTAAGGCAACTACTAGAAATTGAATTTGAAGTTGAAGTTGAATTATTCCCAGTTAAATCTGTTTTTAGAAATCTGACTGATTGTAAGATTTAATATGAAATGAATGCTGTATTTTCATTATGTTTCATTATGGCCACACGCAACCACCTGGGACTTCATCAGTTATCTGAAAAGCTGCTGCCCTTTCTGCCTTGGGGAATTAGCTGGTGAGAGCAATTCATTTTAAGCTTATGACTTAATAAACCTTTGGTAACTATTTTGACCATTATACACTTTTAGGCATATTCCTTCCCAGTATGTTGCTTCTGTACAGTTTTCTTTCTCCTGAGAATGTCCCATTCTCTGCTTTAAAAATGTTTCAATTCATTCTTTATGACAGTTACACATATTTAGTGTAGAAAAAATAGACAATACAAGGGCACCTGGGTGGCTCAGTCATTTAAGCATCTGCCTTAGCCTCAGGCCATGATCCCAGGGTCCTGGGATTGAGCCCCATGGCTGGCTCCCTGCCCAGCAGGGAGCCTGCTTCTCCTCTCCCTTCCCCTTCCCCAGCAGCTCATGCTCTCTCTCTCTAATAAACAAATTTTAAAATCTATTTTTTTAAAATATTTTATTTATTTGTTAGAGAGAGAGAGAGAGAGCACGAGCACAGGGAGACAGAGTGGCAGGCAGAGGCAGAGGGAGAAGCAGGCTCCCTGCTAAGCAAGGAGCCCGATGTGGGACTCGATCCCAGGACGCTGGGATCATGACCTGAGCTGAAGGCAGCTGCTTAACCAACTGAGCCACTCAGGCGTCCCAACAAATTTTAAAATCTTAAAAAAAATAGATAATACAGATGATCAAGGAAGAAAAAAAAAGAGAAATCACCTTATCTCCCATTAAGAAATACGTACTACTAATATTTTGATATGTACATAAGAGAACCCTATTGTACCAGTTTTCTTGCACAGTAAAAAAACATATAAATAATACATGCTCACATTTAAAAGACCAAATATTACAAAATTGAGTGAACTCAAAAGTGAAACTCTTCCATCTATTGTGATAGCTAGTCTGATTATGCAAATTATTTTCTATGCAAGTATGAGTATATGAGTATATTCTCTTTATATGTATGTATATGTTATATAAACACACACCCTTTTTTGTTCACAAATTTTTTTATCAGCTGTTTTACCATTTGCTTTTTTTTTTTTTTTTTTTACAAAAAATATATATGTCTTCATGTCAATATATATAGATGCACTTAATTTCTTTTAAAGCTTGTGTGGAACTCTGATATATGGCTATACCCTAATTACTTAACTAGCCTTCTATTGATAGACATCCATAATGTGTCCCATCTTACTGCTACAGCTCTGCCAGTGTGTATCCTGGTCCCAGTAGGTTTTGCATCATGGACACATAACAAAACCCCACCCTCCAAAAACCCAGCAGAAAGACAAAGAGATCACATATGGTTGAACATCAGTATTTTTATCTTAGAATCTTAAATATGGTAATTATAACAAAAGTCTTAGTTTATAATTTTTTAAGTTTAAATTTTTAATCTAGTTATATAGAAAAAGCATGTTCACCAAAAACAGACATTTTCAATGCCTCAAGAGATTCACTAATAAAACATGGAGATAAATGCATTTAGTTAAATAAAACTTCAATGTTCTAATATTTGTTTTAGAAGTTCTCATATATTTCAAATTATATTGTTTACCATATTAATTTGTAATGTGAAGGCCTTCATCATACTAATTGAGTATTACCCCCAAACTGAGATCTCCTAATAAATACTTACTGATGAAAATGCAGTAAAGATATCATTTAATAGTTCACCTGAGAAATTAAAGAACCCCAAGCTATGGTCAGTAGTAACTTTATCTGAATATATTAACTATGAGCCAAAAGCCTATAAAATGGAATGAGAAATTCCTAACTAGCTTTTGTTTTGTAAAACTGAAATGTTTTGAAATAGATGAAATGGAAACTAGTCTGGTTTAATTTTCATTCTGATCCCTAACTTTTAAGATGTTTTTAAAAGTAATGTGTTCTCTGGATTTATTCTGAATAGGGCATCCCTCCTTTCCTGACTTCTACAATTTGAGAAAATGTGGTATTTTATTTTCTTGTTGCTTTGCTTCATCAGCAAGGAGAACCAACTTAGCAGTCTAGCAAAGATGTGGCCATAGTATTCAAGATGAATAATTCCTAAAATACAGTACTATTTTTTCCACTGGGAAGTTAGCTTCAATTAATATATTATTAAGCTCATTGTTAACTGACGGTTCCAACCTTACCTCAAGCTGTGTCCAAGGGCAACTTCCTACCATCAACATGATGGCCAAAAGGCCATCCCAAAGCCTCAAACATAGAGTCACACAAAGGATATTGAGGACATAGTTTTGTTTTGTTCTGAATTTCTTCCCACTGTGCCAAATGATTACAAGGTTACAAGGTTAGAGGGTGCTGGATACACCAGATGCTTTTTATATATTAGCTCTAACTTTGCCTCACATTGTTTGGCCATGTGAGACGCCCTGAGGAAAACTCTTCTCTTCCTTCCCATCAAAGCCTAGAGAAACCCATCAAGTATTTTCTCTCTCGGAAATTCTAACTCTTGAGTCATTGGTGGGCTGTGTATTCACATACTTCCCATCCTTTGCTTCCAGGGCTTAATCACAGTTGTTAGTTAGAAGGAGGAAAAGGGTGGGCTCCTGCATTTATAAACTCTAGAACGAAAGGTTATGGGAAGTCCAAATGTTGCTGTATCTGATCTGGCAAAAGGGAACGTTTGCAACTCAAGAGTTTTGGCGAAAGGCTTGCTGAGAGCATCCCTCGGTAGGAAGCCGTGGGCAGGTCAGGTTTACAAGCCCTACTCGGGAGCAGCCTGAGGCCTCTGACCCTCTGGAAGTGAAAACCTCCCCGAACTCAATTGTGTATTTTAAGAGAATACACTAGGGATAGAAAGCATAGCCACCTTCTAAGAATTGCTCTTGTGAGTGAATAATTCTTTTCAGATAGGAAGATCAGGCTAAAAAGGCCAGGCTTAACTGCAGTGACTGGACTCTGACTCCTAGAAAGGAAGCATAAACAACTGTGAGAGTGGCGTTCACACAGAACCTTCAGACTGATTTCCGGGGAACTCTTTGGAACTTGTCACGCACGCGCATTGACTTTGCTAATAACTCCGTCACCGACGTCAGAAGAGGCAGGATACCTCTTCACAGCATCACTTAGAAATCAAATCCAGTTACCCCATGCAACTACCTTTCCCCCTCTTGGGTAGAAATGAACCAGTAAGTTTGCAACACTCTGAGATATTAAGAACTCGTAGACATTAAGAATCTGTGGTTGTAAAATTAAAAACAAAACAAAACAATGTACACACCATTTGAGGAGGTGGGGTTGGAGAAGAAACAAAAGTGGGAGGTGACACTGAGCCTAGAAGAGGTGGGGGGAGAGAAGAAAATTCACCACAGAGAAGAACATGTGTTTTGGCAAGAGAGACCCTGCCACCAGTCAGTTCTAGAGGGAACGATAGGAGTAGGAAGAGCAAAACAATACAAAAAAGAGGCGGCAGTGATTTAAGGTAATTTAGAGTTTGAAAAATAACAAAGCACTGGTAATCACCACAGAACGATTTATTGGCTTCCAAACCCTAGGCTGACGGCTTAATCTAGGCTGAGTGAAGAAGGGTCAGAAGTCTGTCCCCTCACAGAAATAATAAATACATTACTGGGACAGTGACCTAATAGAGAATTTTTTTTTTAAGATTTATTTATTTATTTGAAAGAGAGAGAGGGAGTGAGCGAGCAGGGGCAAGGGCAGAGACAGAGCAGTCACAGAATCCTCGAGCAGACTCCCTGCTGAATGCGGAGTCCAATCTGTGGGGCTCCGTCCCAGGACCCTGAGATCATGACCTGAGCCGAAATCAAGAGTCAGGCGCTTAACCCCACTAAGCCTCCCAGGCCCCCCTAAAGGAGACATTCATAAAAAAATGCTGCTCTGAGCTCTAGAATTTAAATGGTTAACAACCTGACTCTATTTAAATTCTACCTAAATGTAAATCCTTGGAGAGTCTCAGGTATACCTTTCACACTCTGAGAGGAACTCAGCTTTTATAATATTTATTACATTTGGATCACAATTATATTGCTTTTCCTTTCCTACCAGGTCAATTTACATTTTTGCTCTCAATTTTTACTTATATATAGCGCTTGATAACAAAAATAAATGTTTTAAAGAGAAAACATCTCTTACCAGCTTCGTTTACTCACTAGTTTACAGTAGTTGAATTCTTTGAAATTAGATATCATGAGAATATTTCAGGGTTTGGAACTTGTGCATACAAACCAGCTGGGCTTTGTTTAAAATTTTAAAGCCTTCAAATATTTCACTGAAAGAAACCCAAGATATCTTTTTTTTATAGATGCCAAGAGGTCATATTTTTATTGGTTCATCTGTGTGTCATATAAAAAGTCCTTAATAGTTTTAACCAGATTCTCTAGGTTCCCCACCTAATCACCTCATATCATCAAGAGGGGTTAATTTGAGCCTAACTTTTGTTACGTACAGTACTTTTACGGGAGCCACAGTTGGCCACACTGGTTCATTTTTCTATCAAAAGGCATGTAATAAACAAAAGAAGCAAGAAATGCGCTTGCTCTTCAGGGAATAACCAGGCTACATTTTAATTTAGAAGCAGTTGTGTTGAAATAATTTGTGCATTTAAGGGGAAATTCACGGTTATTCAACTGTAACTTGCCCCTAACTCCTCTAGTCTCCCCAAAAGCAAAGATGAAATTGTTTTCAGACAAGGTGTTGAGGTTCTGGGACAGATAAAAAGGGGGGGGGAATGCATCCCCAAATATCTGGCTGTTCTTCCCCAGGTCAAACAGTATCTTAGGGGGCACCTGTCAAGCTTTATGAGCCTTCCCATAGTGAAATCTGGAAGTTTCCATGCTGATTATTTATTGCTAGTTACTATTCACAACCAACACACACACACACACACACCCCACCAGCCCCATCTCTCTCTTCTTCTGTCTCTCTCATTTTTCTTGGACTCCTCTGCATCATAGGATAGTTGTTTGGCTTCGAAGGTGACCTAACATAGTTAATAGAAACAGAACTAGAATTTAGGAGTCTGAGTTCCAGACCAGGCATGGGTGCCCTGAACCTCCTGTGTGGAGAGGTGCCATTTCTGGGAACCAGAACTGTATTTGTATAAACAGCTGCAGAATCTAGCAAGGAAATTTATGTAATTAGCGAAGCAGGCAGAGATAGGCTTTTTGGCTTCAGATTCAAATTCCACTTCATGATTCCAAGGTGGAGAGTGTTTTGTTATCTACCCACGTGGGACTGATTTCCCTCTCAGGCCTCTAAATCAAATACCAGTACCATGGCAGGAGCCCAAGAAACTGTAAGAGATCGAGGCAGCAAATTCTCATGGGTCCACTCCCCCAAATCTTGGGGTCACCGTTCCTAAGAGAAATTCCAACAGGGGAAACAAAGATGGGCCCTTGATACATTCCCCCACCACGTAGTGGTGATAGCCACCCCAGAGGCGCAGGACTGGGTCACTCGGAATGACTCTGGGGCACTGTCTTCATCAAGGACTTGGGAGACAGCTGCACATTCTTGCTTTGAGGTCTCTCTAGGGGTGGAAAAGGGACTGAGTTGGCTCTTTGCTCTGTGCCCTGACATGAAGCTTAAGAACCCCCTCCCTTGCTCCAGGGGCAATCTCCTTCAACATCCCTTCTTTTGTTTATTTATTGTGCAACCTATAGGTGTATCGCCTCAATTAAAAACCCAGACAGGGGCTTTCCCCTCCTCACACCCCCATTCCCATCGTCTAATAACTTTCCTTGGGTGAGCTGGCACAGGTCCTAGGGAACAGGTCCCACACATGTCCACCGTCTCTCTAGGCAGCAGCCAGAGAGCCTCTATCCAGGAGCCCCTGGTGGATTAGCTGGTCCCTGGAATGTTCTCCCAACTGGTGTGTGAATCTGAAGGGCAAATGGCAAAGACAAAAACAGGAGGGCTGGAGGGCAGGAGTGGAGACCTAGCAAGGAAAGGGGAGCGGGAGGACCACAAGCATTATAGCAGCAGCCTTAAGCTGGAAACCTTTGAGTCATAAAGAATGACTCCAATGAGTGGACCGAGTGCTGTTTGACTCAGAGAGTAGTCGCGTACCTGTCCCAGCTTGACTTACAACACCTTGACATGCTTCTCACATCTGCACACGGTTTTCTGGGGGCTGCCCTCCTGGATTGGGCGGCTAGGCATCCCACCTCCATTTCACCTCACTCCGAGGGCGAGGGCCTTGGAAATGTCTCCCTACTTTCTCCTTCTCCTCCCTCTGTCTTCTTTGGCATCCGTTAAACTTACAGAAAGGTTTGGCTTTGAAACCACAGAAAGCCTAATGCATGCTAGCTCTCTCTAAAAGAGAGGGCTTTTATCACAGAGGGGAGAGGAGCAAGTAATGCTTGGCAATGTCCTTTAATGTTTTGGGGAGATACTATGCATGGGATAAGGTGGTGAGGGGGATGGATTGGGGGTGTTGGCGGTAGGGCAGACGGGCCTGTAAGATTATTCTATATCTGACCTAACCTAATCTGGTCTCTTTCTTCACTCAAAAGATACCACCTAGGGGCAACTGGGGGGCTCAGCTGGCTAAGTGTCTGCCTTTGGCTCAGGTCATGATCCCAGGTCCTGGGATCGAGCCTCACTTTAGGCTCCTTGCTCAGCGGAGAGCCTGCTTCTCCCTCTTCTCCCCCCTCGTGCTCTTACTTTCTTGCTGTCTCCCTCTCAAATAAATAAAATCTTAAAAAAAAAAAAAAAGATACCACCTACGTGTGCATGAAGCAGCACTGAAACCCAGATGAATATGCATAGTAACAACTCCGGCATAACATGAAGCTAAAAACATATACATACACAAAACATAACATGAAGCTAAAAATTCCAGGAGCAGTTTCCAATGTTTCCTCAGAGGGTGCTGATCTTTTAGCGTAACCACGTGGGCACTTTTCCTTTCTTTTTTCTTTTTTAAAGATTTTATTTATTTATTTATTTGACAGAGGTCACAAGTAGGCAGAGAGGCAGGCAGAGAGAGAGAGAGAGGAGGAAGCAGGCTCCCTGCTGAGCAGGGAGTCTGATGCAGGGACCTGTTCCCAAGACCCTGCGATCATGACCTGAGCCTAAGGCAGAGGCTTTAACCCACTGAGCCACCCAGGTGCCCCAAAGAAAAATCCCTGCCCCTGATTCGGATGCTAAGTTATAGCCCCCACCTCTCCACCACATCCCCTGACATGAGACTGACCGGTCCATGAACCTCTGCTACTTCTGGAACTGTATCACCTCCCTTAGAGAGAACACTCCCCGGCCAGCATACCTCCTGAGAGATAGGACATGGCCTGACCAACACAGTACTTCTTAACCTGGGGGACGGGCGCCCATCGCAGTAGCCTTGCACTTCCTCTAAAATGTCCATAAACTCTTATTTGCAGCATTTGTAAACTGAAGACACAAACTATCTCACTCAGATACCCACACTGTTACCCAAACACAGGTCGATGCTTTTGTGATGAATAAAACACAAATTCACTTCAAAGTGTACTTAATTCACAGCAGCTTTTTTGATACCGTATTTCAGTCAACAGAGAATACAAGTACAGATACAACTCTGAGGGGCATTATGGAAGTTTTTTTTTTTTTTCCTTTAACGAAGAATTGATCCCTGGAAGGCTGAGAACCACCTAGATACGGAGACTTTCAGTAAAACAAGCACTGTAGTTACTGTTATTGGAACAGTTTTCCTACGTAACAGGAACATCACAAGGAGTTCAGAAAAAGATAAACAGGGGCATGGCCTTGGCAGAGGAACTGAAAACAATTTTGGAGACTTAAGAATATCAAAGTAAAAGTAATTATTGTCTTGGCAACTAAATGGCGGTAGGCTATAGTTTTATTAAACAACTGAGTTTGGGGATTCGTAGATTCTTCTCAAATTGGCAGATCTCGCCCAAAGTCACTGTCTCCATTTGGATATGAGGCAATACCAGGGAGCCCCCTCAGGTATGATGTTGAACCTCCCTAAGCAAGAACCACGTCTTATTATTATTACCAGCATACTCCCAGGGACGGCCAGCTCAGGGCAGCCATGATTTTAGCCTGAAACCCAAATGCGTGTTACCTAGCTAGTAGTCAGCTAGAGTCCATCTTCTCCTAATACGACCATACTTACTATAAGTTAAAATTGCCAAACACCCCAAGTAGTAATTCATACCTTCACAGCACATTTTGCCTGCTTTCAGTTAGCACTAGATTGTTTGGTGAATTGCATGGTTAGCTCATTGGAGTTGGGAGAAAGGAACATAATTCATTTAGTGTTTAGCACTGGCTCTGAGAGAGTATCCAGGATTAAGAAATAATTTTGAAAATGGAAAGCTCCTTACTGTAGGGTTAACAGACATTAAGGTGGAGGAGGAGTGGTTTCTCCAAATCTCATTTGAACAATTAATTCAGGTAGATGCCTGTGGCAACAGTAGTGAGGGTGGTGGTGTCCCTTGTGTATGTGGATTATGGTGGGGAGGTCATGGGTACACTGGGTACCCCACAAGGGTACACCACATGTGCACACTGTGCACTGTGGTGGATGAAGAGGAAGAAATAGAGAGAAAGGTGCTTACTGCATCCAGAACAAGGTGGCTAAAACCATCTAGTCAGGGAAGAAGGAGCTAACAAGTTCAAGGTGGTATTCATGATCTCATATTCATTCATCAAACCAGCTGGGCTGGTTATTGGGCAATATGGCCCAATCTCTTCCCTTGATTTCCTAGGATTTTCCTGTGACATTTCACCTCCTATAGTTCCTTTTGAAGGCTTCCTGTGGCACTGACACTAACCAGATCTTATCTAAATGAAAATATTAACAAAGATCAATGGTATGGGACACAGTGTGGGACTCAGTTTGGATTTCAACCCTCTGGAACTAGCAAGGTATAGTCAGAATAAACAGTCATACTTAAATACCAGGAAAAAACTCTTTTTTTTTTTAAAGATTTTATTTATTTATTTGTCAGAGAGAGTGAACACAGGCAGACAGTGGCAGGCAGAGGCAAAAGCAGGCTCCCTGCTGAGCAAGGAGCCCCATGCGGGACTCGATCCTAGGACGCTGGGATCATGACCTGAGCCGAAGGCAGCCGCTTAACCAACTGAGCCACCCAGGCATCCCGAAAAAACTCTTTTTATAATTATGTTTTAATTCAGGGACTTTTCCTTCCAGAGTTTTTGCAAATGTTCCACACAGACACTGCTGGCTTGTGTTTACTAAAGTTGTTGGCTTGGATGATTTAGTGGAAGAGCCTGCAAAACTATACTAGTGAAAAAGGAGTTATGATGGCTATAAAATGAAATCCAAATCAGTCGAGACTGTGAGTATGGATTTTCCACTTTCTGGTGGGTTTTGTGTATTTTGTGGGTGCTAGTCCATGAACATGTGATAGCCCTGGAAATCAGTAAAGGGGAGCACCACTGGAATAGGTAAGCTGTAGAATGGATACGGATTTGACTCTGTGATTGGTTCTGTTGATTTCTCTTCGTATTTGGGTTGCTAGATAAAATGCAGGATGCCTGATGATGTTTGAATTTCAGACAATTAGCTAATAATCTTTTTTTTTAAAATAAGTATGTCCCATGTGATATTTGGGACTACTTATACTAAAAAACCCCACATTGTTTATCTGAAATCCAAATTTTACTGGGTATTTCATATTTTGCTTGCTAGATCTCATAAGTCTATTTTATACCGTGGTCTTAATGGATTCTCAGTATAAACTTAAAATAAAGTAGATGAAAGAAATATAAGTGGCTTAATTTAAAAAGGGATTAAGTAGGGACGGCTGGGTGGCTCAGTTGGTTAAGCAGCTGCCTTCGGCTCAGGTCATGATCCCAGCGTCCTGGGATCGAGTCCCGCATCGGGCTCCTTGCTTAGCAGGGAGCCTGCTTCTCCCTCTGCCTCTGCCTGCCATTCTGTCTGCCTGTGCTCGTTCACTCTCTCTCCCTCTCTCTCTGACAAATAAATAAATAAAATCTTTAAAAAAATAAAATAAAAATAAAAAGGGAATAAGTAGACAAAAATGTGAAGTGGTTTGGACATGATGTGCTGACAGGTGGCTAGTCCACGGACTGCGAAGCAGTATTTCTGTATTTCCAGAGACATTGTCATAAAGTGCTCCAGTCCTGTGCCCTTAAGTTTCCACAGCCCACTAGTGGTCTCTACTCAAATGTTCTATGGGTCCCTCTAATAAAGTCCTGTTCACAGTCTATTGTGAGGGTGGACACATGGCCAGGATTTTGCTATGGCTCCTTTGGAGAGGAAGATTTGGCCGGGATCCCTGAAACTTAAACAGCTGCTACTTCACCACATCTTCCTGAAGAGTATAGCCGAGGCAATGAACACTCTAATTAATACCTTAGCTTCCACACCTTCGTGTATTCCTCGGCTCTCGTACAATGAACTGACCATGAATGGCAGTGACCGTCTTTCCATTCAGTCATGTGGCCTTGACCAGAAGTAGGGTGGATGGCCTCCTTGGATCCATCTCTTTAACTTGCATGGCTAGATGAATCCAGAAAGGCAAACTGAAGAAAAAATATCTAACCCAGGTCTACCGATATTACAACCCCTCGTGGTACATCCTGTATCACTAATTATGCCAGGCCCCATTTCCTTAGAGGTGCAAACGGGGTCATGTGGGTGGGCAGGGGCTGCATCTCTGCACCTTAACGCATATAGCCAAGTAACATTTCCCCAGCTCAACTCCCCACATTTCTTTGCAGTCTTTCCCTTAAGGACACGATATCATTGAAGTATACAGGATCAGAACCCTGGCATCTTTTTTTGACTGCCTACTCCTTAGTGTTAGTCTCTTCCCCTATAGTTGATGAGCTAAGAAGCCCGACACATTCTGCCTCTTCAATGTTTCTCCCATTGCCCTTGTCTTTACCTTCATTCAACCATCATTACTTTCCATCTGGACTATGGGCTGTTGACAAGTCTTCCACCCGCTTTCTCTGTTCTCTAAGCTATCTTATTTTAAACTGATTAAATAAGCCCATTTATTCAGACTGCTGATTAATTTTTCTCAAACACACCTCTGATTATGCACTTGGCTATTTAAAATCCTTTAAAGACTTCACATCTCATACCAAGTCTGGCTATGGGAGAAGAAAGCTACAGGCATGGAGAATCAGGTGGGGGCTCACAGGTGAGTCCAGAGGCCACTGGGAATTTGGTGCCCTGTGGCCCTTGGAGAACTCCTTATCTGTCAGAGCTGGCAGGGAAGTAGGCAGGCCTCCCGGGCCGTCAACCCACTTCCATAGGATGAAAAGAAAGAATGACTTGGAGAAATTTTGCTCAGTTCACCTCCTTTCAGAGGAAGCAAAACCCTAAAAATGGACTGAACTTTGAATGAACAATAAAAAGACTCCAAGTGAGCTGAACTACACAAGTAGAGGAAGTGAACAAAGGACCTCTTCTAGTGGAAGGAATCTGTGTACATTCTAGGGTAAACACTTGGCTAGAGGATAATTTGGCAAATGGTTACAAAGGGAGTTAAGGGGGTAAAAGGTACAAAAGCTAACTGAGGTAGACTTTGCTAAGCCTCCCTTTGTCTTAACATTTCCTATGTTCTTAAGTCTAATTGGTCGAGACTTTTTCTGAAAGGTTGTAAGGGAATTTAATCTATACATTAGGGATTTGGGGACTCTTTAGTAAGCGACTCTGATTACACAGAATTATATATGTTATGTGTGCGACCTGGACCATAGCTCCCCTTGGATTTACCTGAGGTTCTTACACTCATTTTCCTGAGGATTACGGATTAAAACTGAATGCCTTCTCAGTGGGGAAAGTGGAGTATTTTATCTAGAGGGGCTTGATGCTGTTATTTGTTGCCTGATTGATGATGCCTGAAATCAGGAGTCCAGCTCCTGAGGAGAGCACAGCTTTCCACATGAGCCTTGCTATGTGAGAAGCCACCAGGGCAACTACGAGAATGAACTTCTCGGAACAACTCCCATTGGATCAGTGACATGACTCCAGGAGGAGCTTCCCCCAGACCATGTTTATTGGATCTGTATAGTCCTGCCAATGGAATCATCTGCGTGGATTACTTTAGCCATAAAATCTCCAACTGGGCAGTCTAACTGACATTTGTTGTTTCATGAAATCATGACTTACGACAAAAGCAAAAACTAAACTTCTTATTTTGGGGCCAAAGAATTTGGTCTGTGACTGGCAATACACAGTGAGGGTCATTTCCTCAGTCTGCATAGAGTATTATTTTGTTTTCTAAAAAAAATAGCAAATCCACACACTCTCTCTATTTTCTGTGCTCTAAGGAAAACGAAGCTTTTGAAAATGAGGATCATGTTAGAAGTTGTCTCAGAAAAGGTCTCTATGCCACAGTGACAGCATTTCTAAAAACACTGCCACACTGTACTCACCCTCCATGGCTTATTCCCTTATTGTTCTTATGAGTCCATGTCTAAGACCAAAAAGAAAAAAAGTGTCTTTAACGCTTTTCTTGAAAGGCTGTCAAGACATTTTTAATTTGAATATTAAAGGATTTTCCACAACTTTAATGTTTGGGCGAGCCAGTATTATTTCCTAGATGAACTTCTTCTCAGAGCTCTGGTCTGCATCTAAATCTTGTCCCAGATGCATTTCAGTTCATCGTAACATCAGGTGTCAGAAAGGAATATCTAACAGGGCATGTGAAGTCTCTTTTAGCCCCAGCAGCAACTTAATGCTATTTCTATTGTTCCTGTCACGAAAATAAATGAGACAAGTCCCAGAAATTGATTTTCATGCTTAAAATACATAGATTAATGGTCAGGATATTACTGCCAATCAGGAAAGGGAGTGGAAAGGAACAGTCACAGGAACCTCAAAGGAGAGGAAAAGACACAATATCTTTTGTCTTTTGTTCCAAGATGGAAATAAACTGTCTCCAGTCCTGATAAGCCTCTTTTTGATCTTCCTCTTGCAAAAAAAAAAAAAAAAAAAAAAAAAAAAAAGGAGAAATAAACAACTGGCTGTTTTGTATTTGCTTTTAAAATTCAATGTGAAGTCCACACCAAACTAATTATCAAGGGGCATTATTTTGGTCAGTGCGCCACACTAGAGACTTTCTCATTATTATATCTATCTGTTTTCCTAAGGAGGCCCCAAAATCCCCCACAGCAGTCAGGAAATGGCCTCGATGATTAGAGTGCTGTTTTTCCTGATGGTGACCCTGTGGTTATGACTGTTGGATAGAAGAGTTTAATTTATTATGATAATGTTAAGGGGAGCACATACGCCTCTGTGCGTATAGCAAAGGTCATGGGTATAGGAAATGAGATGAAGAGTTTTCTGTGAAGTTTATTATTAGTCCAGAAATAGTACATAGGCATATATCTTTATCTTCACCATGTTATGGGTCAGAAGGAAATGTGGTGTGTACTACTTGGAAATTTGGGGGCTTTACTACTCTAGATAGCTCAAGGTTAGAACGTAATTCAACGTGACATTTTTAAGTTTTGATTTGTTTGTTAGTTTCTCATAGATAGATCAACTATATCCAATGAGATCCTATTTTCAGAATGTTTACACTTTAATATCTAAGAACCAGAACTGGAGGGAAGCTGTGGAATGTAGTACTCCCCGCCCCTGCCTCTGGAGTTTGGCTATAGAAGAAGTGCAACTTGGGCTCTGTTGCTGAATTATCTATAAGAATTCAGGCAAGTTACTTAATTCGCCAAATGTGAGCGCTTTTAGGAACTAGGAAATCATTTCTAACTTGTAGAGTTTGATTGCTTTTAAATTTAGAACTAGTATGTGTAAGATATCTTGGACTATCATCTGGCTTTTAGTGAAAACCTCAGACGGGAACAGCTTTTCTTACTAATAAAAACCACCACTGGTCAGGTGTCAGGGTACCTGGGTTTCTATCTACACTTGGGTGTGCTACAGCTAGCTTATGGCTTTGGTTGAGTCTTAGACTGTGGACTATCGATTGCTTTCTCTGAAAAATTAAAGAGGGGGTCTAAATCAGGACTTAAGGGGCACCTGGTGGCTCAGCCTGTTAAGCATCTGTCTCCCGCTCTGGTCATGATCCCCGGATCCTGGGATCTAGTCCTGAAACTGGCTCCTTGCTCAGCAGGGAGTCTGCTTCTCCCTCTCCTCTGCCTGCTACTCTTCTTGCTTGTGCTAGTTTTCTATCAAATATATATATAAAATCTTTTAAAAAGAAAATAAATAAATCAGGACTTAAAAAAAGAAGAAAAAAACAATCAATCTGTTGCTTTTCATCAAATCCTCCAAAAGAGTAAGAACATGAAAGAACATTTCATGTTTTCAGTCTCTTAAACTCTAAAATTCTGCGATTTACGAAATAAAGGTGATTTAAAGCTTACTTAGCATACAAATTTTAATTTTTACTAACTGCTATTAGGATATGCTATGATAGAGAAGGCTACTGGTGTATACTAAAATTCATTAGGGCTAACACATATGATGTTTACAGTTCTACGTATTAATATTTGAAGACCCAGAAGTTCTTGTAGGATGAGACAGAGTAGAATGTATCATTTAAAACGAAGTCATAGTCACTGAGAAAAACATTCATTAAACAGTCTTTCAAAGGAATTAGAAATGAATATGTCTTATGAGCTTAGAATCAGTGAGATGTAAACAGGCATGCATTATTGAACCCAGAAGACCACTCTGAAAATATATTTCTATACACTACAGAAAGCATGAGCTGACACTATTTTGCAGACATCTATAGCCTGAGGGGTATGGTCTGTTAGGGTGTCTGGTGAGAAAAACGAGAGAAGAGGTCTTAATCATGGGCTTTTAACCCGGGGTTTTAGCCTAAGGATCTAACCTTTTACACACTGCTCAAAAGTGCGAAGGTCCACGAGAGAGCACTTGGTGGCTGAGGGCTCCCACCACTTGGAACTTCTGTGACTGATGAAACCGAACTCAGTTCACATTTATTAAGCATGTTAGTTCACTTTTTATTTACTGGGTGTTTAGAGCACGTGAGGGGAGGTCATCTCAGAAGCTGTGGAAGCAGGCAGGGGGGAAGAGTGAACTGCTAAGTTTATCGAGCATTTAGAAATCCTTCAGTGGTGCAGGAGAGACAAGTGACTCCCCCCCCCCCCCTTCTAGTTACAACTGGGGATGCCAGAGACAAAGAAATAGAGCTGGTACTAAATTACCATCTCCTCCCATAAGTGTCAAAGGACTCAGGGAGACTTTCACGAATGATACAATTTATGCCATTTAGGCTGAACTGACCCAAACTTGTCCTCATTCTCATTTCATCCGATTTTTAAAAACTGGGACTAGATGTGGAGTCAGTAGGCACTGAAAGAGTTCACAGAACTTCCAGGGGTGCTCCACTTCCTTTTATAACTCAGTTCATATGCAAGAGAAAGCAGATCTCCCTGGAAGGTCTAACACATAACATCTAATTAAGACTTGCAAGGGGGTATTGCTAAAGACTACACTGAGGCTCAAATTCCTTAGGGAAAGTCAGGGTTTCTGGTGTGACGCCTTACTCAGGACCTGTTGTGGAGGGAAGGAGGGAAGAAGCTTGGGCTTTTAAGTATCCTACTGCTGTAGATAAAAGAATGCCCCTCCTTGGGAGTAGGCTTGCATGCATGTAGATCAGAGTTTGGGATTAGTTTAGGGGCTCAGAACTGAGTCTAGGAAGATAAGTAAGTCTACACGTGATCAACCCCATAAAAAAGTTGATCATAACAGCACCAACCCAACAAGAACAATAATTATGCTTCATACATATGGCGCCATTCTTTTGAGAAAAATGTACTTTTTATAGACATCATTTGGGGGTGCTATTTTTATAACTAATTTATAGAGTCTGGGGAGTTAAAGAGGCAATTATTTATTTTAAGAGTGAGGTTCCTAGCCTTGTGAGGTGCTTGTGCGTATGTTTCAGTAACATTCTTTCAACCTCACTCATGGAGACCCCTGCCAGGGTGTGGCCCGCTGCTCCTCAAAGCAAAAGCAAAATCTCTGCTGGGAAAATATCTAAGTAAGAGAAACCAAAGGAAGGAAATCAACAATTACTTAGACCAAGCATGTTCCAAACACATGGTGCCTGGGTTTTAACACTTTGTTGCTCATTTATTCCTCACATTTAATCATTTCCTGTGAGATAAGAAGTAGTATTTCAGAAAGTATTACCGTTACAGTAAGATTAAATGAGGCTATGCATATAAAGAATTTAGTTCGGGCTTGGAAAACAGCAATCCCTTAGTAAATGCCAGTCATTACTGTAATTCCCTTTTATAGATGATGCCATTTAGACTCTGTTTTAGAGATTTCCTAACTGACATAGTTAGCAAGTAACAAAGTAGGGATTTGAATTTGCCAGACATCAGTATGTCAGGAATATGTACCATTTTTTTAAAAAGATTTTATTTATTTATTCAACCGAGAGAGAGAGATCACAAGTAGACAGAGAGGCAGAGAGAGAGAGGAGGAAGCAGACTCCCTGCTGTGCAGAGAGCCGGATTCGGGGCTCGATCCCAGGACCGCGAGATTGTGACCTGAGCCCAAAGGCAGAGGCTTTAACCCATTGATTCACCCAGGCGCCCCAGGAATATGTACCATTTTGAGTGAACTTCTCATACAGATTTGCATGGTTGTTCAAGTATAAAAAAATGGAAATTCTATTCCTCAGTAGCTTAACTGATCTAACAAGAGTTTACTAAGTCCCGTATCAAAAAGAACCCAGGAATCAGCTCCCAGAATCATCCCGAGGCTTCAAGATTCAATTTAACAAACCCCAGAATACTCTCATCTTAAGTTCCTTGTCTCTTGTTAATTTTCCTTCTTCTCCAACCTTCTCAAACTGATGTTGCTGCCTCTCTGATCCCAGACCGCCACTACGTAACAAAAAAGGCATTAGTCTGTATAAAATATTTTGTTCTCCCCATATGTTTAATGGTAATTGATACTGCATTTCTTTCCAGTACACTGATGATGAGTGTTTTGAAGTGTCTTGAGCTTTGAGGAAACACATTTTTAAACAATCAACAGATTTTTGAAAGGTGCTTTCTGGAATTGTCTTGAATATCTTGAAGTGAATAAATATTTGAGCCCCATTTTTAAAAAAGATTTTATCTTATTTTTTACTTATTTGTTTGTCAGAGAGAGTGAGCACAGGCAGACAGAGTGGCAGGCAGAGGCAGAGGGAGAAGCAGGCTCCCTGCCGAGCAAGGAGCTGGATGTGGGACTTGATCCCAGGATGCTGGGATCATGACCTGAGCCGAAGGCAGCTGCTTAACCAACTGAGCCACCCAGGCGTCCCTTGAGCCCCATTCTTAAAGTTCCATCAGAAGTCTGGCTTCTTGCAAACTGATGGAAGAAATTCTTCTGGACACACTCTAGGTTCTTCCCGGAGCTCACGTGGGATGGAAATCTAAGCTTTCCATGTATTCTCTTTTTTCAGACCAATCTGATTTCTTAACTTTCGGGGCTTCTCAGGAAACCAAATAACATTTCTCTTTCTTTGTTCTGCCTCTTTTTTCAGCTACTAGATTAAGGATAAAGCTATTAAGTTTATTGAATTTGAAGTACCCAGGAAACTAGAGGTTTGGACTAGTTTGAGAATTAGAATGAATTTTTGGACCTTACATTAATTGAGCTGGTCCATGTCTCTACCCAAATGTTAAGTCATAAATAAAGTCTCCTTTTTCTAGCTTAAACATTGCTGACAGATGTTTACGTGCTCGTCGTTAACTTTTAAAAAAAAAAAGACTTTATTTATTTATTTGCCAGAGAGAGAGCAGAAGCATGGCGAGCTGCAGGCAGAACAGGCAGACCAGGCAGAGGGAGAAGCAGGCTTCCTGCCAAGCAAGGAGCCCAATGTGGGACTCGATCCCTGGACGCTGGGATCATGACCTGAGCCATAGGCAGAGGCTTAACCCACTGAGCCACCCAGGCATCCCTCATCTTCAACTTTTAACCATCTCCCCATGCTCTCACTTCCGCCTTGGTTTTTAAACACACATTTAAAAAAAAAATCAACATATTTTTGAAATAATTATAGACTCACAAAAAGTTGCAAAACTAGTTACACCCATCACGCAACTTTACCCCAAACCCGGAAACCGAATGGCGTCATACAACTGTGGATTTTAAGATTTCACAATTTTTGCACTTTTTCTTTAAACAATGTCTTTTGGATGATTCTATGACCCTTCATCGTGTATGCATCTATATCATGTATGCATAGATCCGTACAACCATCACCACAACCAAGGTACAGTAGTGTCTGTCACCACAGGGGAACTCCGTCCTGCTGCTCCCAGAGTCACACCCTGCTTCCTCTTTCCTAGCCTCTGAAATCACTTCTCTGTTCTCCATATCTACGTTTGTCTTTCACAGAATGATTTATAAATGGAGTAATCAATACATATCCCTTGTTTCTTATGAACAAAGAATAAACGTATCCGCTTTTAGACATGAATCTCTAACTTCATAGACTCCTGTTCGGTTTCCAGCTTCTTGCTTTGCTTTTCTGGATATGCACTCCCTTATTTTATCTCATAAAAATAAGAGATATTACAATCAGGTCAGGACCTGGTTTGGTTTTATGGCTTTTGAGGAAAATTTTAGTATGCTTTTCATGGGTACTCTGTTTCCTCTAGGGAAAAAAATGAGGGATGAAAACTGCTTACAACCTAAGAACGTCTCTCCTTATAGAAAAGATGGTTGCAGTAGGCAGATTTATCGTCCCCACCACCGCCATGTCCGTGTCCTAAGCCCAGGGACCCCTGTATATGTTATATTACATGGCAACAGAGAATTAAACTGGCAGCTAGAGTTGGTTGCTAAGCAGCTGGCTTTCCATAGGGAGATCATCCTGGATTATCCAGGTGGGTCAGTGTGATTACAAGCGTTCTTACTCGGGGTGAGGGAGTAGATGGGGAGGTTGGAGTTGATGCAGTATGGGAAGCACTTGAGAGTTATTACTGATTTTGAAGATGAAGTCCCAGAGCAAAGGAAGCGGCATGGCCTCTAAAAGCCTAGAAGAGCTAGGAGCCATCTCCTCTAGAGCCTCCAGAAAGGAATGTAGCCCTGCTGCCACCTTGAATTGGGCCCAGTGCAACCCATTTTGGACTTCTGACTTCCAGAACTATAAGATGATAACTTTGTGTTTTTTAAAGGTTTGTGGTAAGTTTTTATACACATAGTAAATTCAGATTGTTTTAAGCCACACAAAGTCACATGAACTCATAGAAAATGAACTCAGTGGGCAGCCCTAAAACAAGAAGAGGAGACATTTTATAGAAATACTTCTCTGTGCTCTTTAAAAGCAGAAGTCAATCTTGTCTGTCTAGACTGATGGTGAGTTAGCAGGAAGATTTGATAGGAGGTAGACCTATTATTTTTAAATTATTAGGTCAGAAGAAGAGGCTTCCTCTGAAGAGAGGTTTTATAACTGATACTTTCAAAACTTAAAATATTTCCTTAATTTCCTATAAACAAATAATAAATGTTGAGAAAGCAATCAGAAACTCAGCTTTAAACAATTTCTATTAAATGCAAAATAAAATAGATGCCATGCTATTTTTATTATGAATTAAAACATATCACACACTTAGTTCTGTCATATCATCCATTAACAAAGTTTTGTTCAGTACCTGATACTCCCTGGATGAATTAGCAGTCTGCTGGATAGGAGAGAGAGAAACTTCTCAAGGTGTTTACAAGTCTGTTCCCAAAGATAAGATTCACATGCAGATCAAGCCATAATTAACAGCTCCACCAAAAAATAGGTAAGGGTTCTATTTATCAGACCTAAACTCTGTAGCAGTGATGAAAGCTCACGGAGGGCTTCCTGGAGATGGAGGACAGGAGCTGGGCCCAGAAGGAGGAGAACTCACATGCGTGTAGATGGTGTGTATCAAGCAGCCGCCAGGCTTCAGTGATACTCACTGAGCGCTTACTTTATACCAGGCACTGTTCTAAGTAATCTAATTAGGTTATTTAATCCTCATATGACCCTATGAGGGAGGTATTATGATCCCCATTTTACAGACGAGGGAACAGAGGCCAGGGACTGAATCGAAAGAGAGTTAAAATGAACTGGAATGGAGGAAGTCATCAGGTTCTGTATGACACTGAGATGGGTTCAGGTGAGGACCCGTTGCTCAGGTTCTTTGTGTGTTTGCTACATCCTCGCAGGACCCATCAGTCTCTGTCTAACAGCTGTCAGGAACTATGCCTCAGTGGTAACCAAGACACATTGGAAAAGGGAACACAGCAAGTCTAAACTGTAGACTTCTTGAGGGGAAATAAAATTATTTAAGGTAGACTACGAGGAAGAAGAAGCAAGGCTTCTCTGTTTTTATTAAAGAAGTAAAAGTCAACTAGCTTTGCTAAAGGTTTCAAGGGTTGTTACAAGAAGAAAACAGCATAAGGTGGAAAGCTTACGTGCGTAGGAGACCTGTTGGTATCAATGAGAATGAATCGTGTTCAGGGCTCAAGGTGGTGATCCCTAGGAATGAATACTGTACTTGGATTAGTCGTTGGTCATGGAGAGAGGGAGTTGTAGAAGGGTGATGAGGCTCAAAATGTGTCCAGTAACAACTCTGGCTTTTTAAAATGTATTTATAATTAGTGCTGAGAGAAGATGTTTCTCTGTGGGGTATAATTACGTATGCAGACAAACTGTCTTATGCATCATCTATAATACACACTTGCCTTGTTACCTGGATTACTCCTCATTATAGACATAGTTTAAACGAAACTATACCTTCAAACTGGAAAGAATGCTCTTTGAATAAGTGAAGGAGCCTTTCTCTGAACCATTATCTTCAATTAGAAGGAGGAGTGCCGGGGCGCCTGTGTGGCTCAGTGGGTTAAAGCCTCTGCCTTTGGCTCAGGACATGATCCCAGGGTCCCGGGATCAAGCCCCACATCGGGCTCTCTGCTTGGCAGGGAGCCTGCTTCCTCCTCTCTCTGCCTACTTGTGATCTCTGTCTGTCAAATAAATAAATAAAATCTTTAAAAAAAAAAAAAAAGAAGGAGGAATGCCTTTGATTAGAGTGGGCCAGTGATGGGCAAGGAGGACAGCTTGGCCAGGCCAAGTAAATGGGAAACAACCCTGAAATGTTATTGAGCACGGTGTTTTTACCCTTGGAAATAGAAGTAGGTTTAGCATAAATATGTCAAGATTAGACTGTTTATAGCACGTATTTATTTGCTTACTGAACCTATATGCCAAAAGGACTTATGCAAAGCCTTCAAAGCTAAAAAACCAAATTCCTATTTGAACCACGAATGTCAGCATTTCCGTTGTGTTAGCACACCTTTGCTGTTGAGTGTGGATATATAATGAGTATGAGATTTTATATGTAATGTATGCCTACATATATTGGTGTGTTGTTATTTTTACTTTTAAATTAGGTAGAAGAACATATTTCCAAAATGAAACAGCTCAGGCAATTCTAGGAAAACAGTATATACATGAGAAATACTGACAGAACTTGGAAAAGCCTTAAATTGTAGTTCAAGAAAAATGTAAAAATTGAGGAACAGCTACTGCTTCAGCATGTTAATGAGTATCTGAAGTAAAATATTTTTGAAACTTTTATTGTGGAAAATTTTAAGCATAAGCAAACATAGAGAAAGATGATAAAATCAATTTCTGTGTTCCAATTACCCAGTTTCAACAATGGTCAATTTATTGTCAATCTTGCCTTGTCCATATCACATCGACTCCACCCCAACTTTGGTGGCTTATGGTGAAGTAAACCCCAGACATCATATTAGTTCATCCACAAATGTTTCAGAACATAGCTCCAAGAGCTAAATTTAAAATTTTAAAAAAACTTAGCAATGATCACACTTAAAAAAATATAGTTTCTTACAATATCTACTAAAACTCTCCCGTAATTTTTAAATCTTTGTTTTTTATAGCTGAGTGTCAGAATTATGCAAAGTATTTTTGTGTGACAATAATAAATTATTGCATCTACTCCCTCAGAGGGATTTGAGGTTAAATTTTGTTTTAGCAACAAACTGTGTTATTTACTTGGGTTGTATGGAAGTTTATCATATGCATCCCACATTTTCTGTCATTCTCTGAAAGTGTTTTTTAAAATATTTATTTATTTATTTATTTGAGAGGGAGTGGGGAGAGAGAGAGGGAGAAGACAAGAGTCAGACACTTAACTGACTGAGCCACTCAGGAGCCCCTGAAACTGTTTGTTTGTTTGTTTTTAGTTTTTTTTTTTTTAAAGATGTTATTTATTTGACAGACAGAGATCACAAGTACGCAGAGAGGCAGACAGAGAGGAGGAAGCAGGCTCCCCGCCGAGCAGAGAGCCCGATGTGGGGCTTGATCCCAGGACCCTGAGATCATGACCAGAGCCGAAGGCAGAGGTCCAACCCACTGAGCCACCCAGGCGCCCCAGTTTGTTTGTTTTTAATAAAAGTCAGATGATATAACATTAGTCTTCTGTATGTCATCTATTTAATTTGAGAAATGAAAATTGTCCTTATTTTAATAATTACAGGAACTACAAAGAACTAAAAAGCACATTTAAGTTATAGCAGCTCTCAGCCAACTGAGTATATTGTTGATAGAAATTTTATAAGGGCTATGATCTCCAGCCATACTTCCCTCAAACTTCTCTGTCATAGATGTGATAACACACCTGAGGTTTGGGGGTTTATTGATATAAAAATCACTAAGCAATTACTCTTTCAAATGGAATTTGAAGGATGCAACACACAGTGATAGCATGGGCTGCAAATGAAATTGTGGCAGCCTACGGCAAAGGTGCCCATATTCCTATCCCTTTTGCTATTTTATATTTCAGATACTATTTCAATTATTTAGTATAACCAGGAGAAATTTGGTTTCTTGGACTGGGAATCATGTAAAAACCAGTGCTACTTCTGGAGAGAATGGAAAATGCAGAATCACAGTAAAACTCCAATTTAATATCCGTAGAATAGATTTATGGTAGTAAAATTAACTTATTCCTTCTATAATTTTCTCCCTTCTATTTGCTGGAAATTTGAGTTAGACACACACACACACACACACACACACACACACACACACCCCTGACACTTAAATTAAAACTTCAGATGATAGGAAATACTTAAGAAGATAGACTATATTTTGTTATTACTTATTTCAGTGGGTATAATATGTCTTAACTGAATTAAAATTCTTGCTTATTTCAATAGAATATTTGAGTCACTTGGATATCCATAAAGGGGGAAGATAAAAATTTATCTCAACTCTGACCTTATATCAGATTTAAAAAATCAATTCCATGAATTGTAGTTCTAGATGTAAAAAGCAAACAAATACAGCTTTTGGAGAAAAAGTATAACTTCTTCTCGTCTTAAAAGTACACAAAGACTTTGTAGGCAACCCCAAAAAGCACCAACCTCAAAAGAAAAATGACAGATGCCTTATGTTAAAATTAAAAACTTCTGTTTATGAGAAGATACCATTAAGAGAGTAGGAGAAGCTTTCCATAGTACATATATTCAACAACAGTTTTGTATCCAGAATATATAAAGAACCCTTAAAGAAAAAGACAGACCATCCTCTACACATCCACCAGAATGGCTAAAATGAAACAGATGGGAAATACCACGTGTTGGAAGTAGAGTAAATGCAACCCTCAAAGTGCTGGTAGGACAGTTCATTGATACAGCTGGAAATCTACTTGGTAGTGTCCATCAGCTGTGATACAGTTCTACCAAATATACACCAAATACAAATTTACTGAATGGAAATGGACACATCTGTTCACCAAAACACAAGCACTGGAATGCTCACAGCAGCACGGTCTATAACAGCTCCAAACTGGAAACCATCCAAACACACATCAACAGTAGAATGGATAAGTACACTGCAGTATATGCATATAACAGAATGCCGCAGAGCAATGAGAACGCACACGCCACAACCACACACAGCAATAACGGGTGCATCTCACGAGCATAATTCTAAGTGAGGGCTGACGGACACAAAAGTGTGCAGTGTGGGACTGTATTTATCTCTACTGTTCAACAGGTATATTCAGTTTTTAAAATTCACCAAGCTGTACATGAAAACAAGCACTTTTCTGCATGCATATTGTTCTTTATCAAAAAGTTACAAAGGCAATTACTCAGCACACATGTTTGGTGTGCCCCTGTGGTCTACTGCCCTGTAGAGCATGAACACGTCATTGGCTTGGTGATCCTGGATTTGCTCTCGGTTACTGATTATCAGTGGCATCCCCAGAGGTAAACCTTGAGTCTGTGGTGAACTCATATGGATCACTAGTAATCCAAGCACTTACCAAATGCTGACTGTGTAGACATTTCTGTACTTCCTTAATTCATATTTCAAGGTTCCCACTAAAGGATATCACTTTCCTAAGGCCTGCCTGTTGTCTTTGGTTCAAACTCACTCTCTGTTGCTTTGCACTTCCAAGATATTCTGTTTGTACTTCTGTGGCTCTACTATTTACGAAGTTTTAATTTGCTGCCTCTGCACCTATGTTATCAGTTATACAGTTAGCTCCCTGAGGGCAAGCATCTTTTCTGTGTCCCAGAGCGCAGGGGCTTAGATGTATCATGCATAAGAAATAAGTATTAGTTAGATTGTCTTTAGCACTTCAGATCTGTAATCTTCTAAAGCCGGACATTATTAAAAATGAAACCTAAGCATAACCTTCAGGTTGGTTGCTCTATATTTTTTAAGATGAGATTTATAATTAAACTCCAGCAAAATGCATACTAGATAAACAAATAAGGCACTAGAGATTCTGTGCCAGAGGGACAGACAGGAGGAAGGTGCACTCTGCTTGTGTTGATTCTGTTCCTGATGCTCCCTTAAGAAATGCACAGACCAATGCTGTGAGTCAATAAATAATTCAGATAAAGGACCCCTGCCAAAACTGACATTTTCTGTAGGCATAATCAGGTTACTCATTTTACTGACACAATCATGTCAAGAATTTATGACTTATTTATGAATGTCAAAATCCATGGAAGCAGAAGAGGCAGGAGATAAACAAATCGGTAGAAACATGGCTCAGCACACAAATTAATTTTCTTCTTCACAGAACATGCTTCTTAACTATTTGTTGAGCTCCTTATTACCTTGCATGAAACACCATGTTTCATACAGCAAGAGTCTGGAGTTTTAAACAGCTTCAGAACAGATAAGAGATGAATTGTAAATTAAAGATAAGGAATTGGCCTGAAAAGGGGTATAGCAAAATGAACATGAACTTGAGCACTTTCTTGAAGACTTTCACTCACTGTTCAAGTGACATTAAGAAATATTTATATAAATACCCATTAATCAGCCAGCCAGCTACCCAGCTTTATTCCTAAATAATGACTTTGTTACCAAGAGAGTTCATTTAATTATATTGGATAAAAAGGACCAAAAGAAAGACTCTGATAATTTCTATATTTTCACTCTCTCTTGTATCATCTCACCCTACAGAATTCCTTCATAATAAATTCTTGTTAGATGCAAGAGTTTAAACTATAACACCTAAAGGAAAATAGATTTCACACACTTTGCTTAATTTTACAGAGGAAATATAATTTAAAGAAAGTAAATTTGAAAGTTCTTCGATGACCACAGAAGATTAAGTAAATGTTTTGCTCTTTTCCAAATGTGCCATAGTAAGCCTGCATTTAAAATTGTTCTTCATAGGGCACCTGGTTGGCTCAGTGGGTTAAGCCTCTGCCTTAGGCTCCGGTCATGATCTCAGAGGCCTGGGATCAAGCCCGCCAATCACCAATCTGGCTCCTTGCTCAGCAGGCAGCCTGCTTCGCCCCTCTCTGCCTACGTGATCTCTCTCTCTCTGTCAAATAAATAAAATCTTAGGGGTGCCTGGGTGACTCAGTGGGTTAAAGCCTCTGCCTTCAGCTCAGGTCATGATCCCAGAGTCCTGGGATCGAGCCCCACATCAGGCTCTCTGCTCCGTGGGGAGCCTGCTTCCTCCTCTCTCTCTGCCTGCCTCTCTGCCTATTTGTGATCTCTGTCTGTCAAATAAAGAAGTAATAAATAAATAAATAAAATCTTAAAAAAATTGTTCAACATGACTACACTGAAAAAGTTTTATGTGACTTTCAGAATTTAAGTGGATGTCACCTTTGATTTTTCAAGGCTTTCATTTCTATAGCCGTAGCATAGGTTCTATAGTAGAGGGTCCCAAGAATTTGCACAAGGGTGTAACCTTTGGCTCATTTAAACTCAGGGAGAGTCTCATTAAAATGTTAAAAACAATCCTCCTCCTATAGACAGACCATGAGGCTAAGTGCCTCAGTAAAGGTTAACTACTATAATTATGAGCCCCAAACTAAGCACTTTTGGGAGCCTTTGCCCAGCACACCATCAGTAGAAAGAACACAATCTTGGCAGGAACATTTACTGAGAAGCATCAAGCTGAATTTGAGAAATTTTGAAAATGAATGTTGTAGGATTGGTCAGTAAATCAACTCATTCATAAACAAACAACCAACTATACCATGGCCATTCACTGTATAACTCATCTCAGTTCTTAAAAGACTTACGTTGTCCTATATTGACCAGTAGCTCATTAAGAATCCTACTAAAACCCAAACAATTACGAGATGAATTTTCTGAAAATGGAACATCTAATCAATTTAAATACTAAAAAATGGAGAATTGTCCTATATGGGCAAATCCAAACTTCTACTATCAGACATAAAATACAGAGAAGAATTTTTATTTTCTCGTTCAGAATTTCTACTTATATGCAGGGATAGCTCCTTTTTATTTTGCTATCAAAGATACATATATATATATATATTTTTTTTTTAAAGATTTTATTTACTCACTTGGCAGACAGAGATCACAAGCAGGCAGAGAGGCAGGCAGAGAAAGAGGAGGAAGCAGGCTCCCCGCGGAGCAGAGAGACCGACGTGGGGCTCGATCCCAGGACCCCGGAATCATGACCTGAGCCGAAGGCAGAGGCTTTAACCCACTGAGCCACCCAGGCGCCCCGATACATATATATTTTTAAGTTTATCAGCAGTTAAGTTCCCATTTTAGCTGAACTATGTATCTATGGATGTCTGGTATGGGATTTCACAGTGGTTCAAATAATTAATGGGAACAAAAGGGAGTTTTAAAGGGGAAGATGTAAGTAAAAATGATTTTTTAAAAGATTTTATTTATTTATTTGAAAGAGAGCGCATAAGCAGGGGGAGTGGCAGGCTGGGAGCCTGATGTGGGACTCCATTCTACAACCCTGGGATCATGACCTGAGCTGATGACAAATGCTTATTAATCAATTGAGCCACCCAGGTGTCCTGGTAAAAATGATTTTTTTTGGAGGGTGGGGCAGAGAGAGGGAAACACTTCAGCTTAATGATTTCCTACCATCTTCATCTCTTTCATCATGTGTTTATTTGTCAGGTTGTCCTTAATTTCATTTATGCATTAAATGTAAGCAAAGACTAGATCCCACCTTCCTTGCCACTTAAGGACTCTAGAAGTTCTCCCCCTCTCTCCTGCATCACCAAATTTTTTCTTTCTTCTAAGTAATTTCTATCACATAAAGACTCTCCTTCAAATCCACTTTCCTTTCCAGCTATTTCAATTCATCTTCTTGTTCCTTTTTACTGTGGAACTGTGAGAGTCTTCTACCCTAGATTGTCTTCAATTCCACTTCTTTCTCTTTTGTGCCCAACCCAATCACATTTTACCTTCTCCCACTCCCTCAGAACTGCCCATCTGGAGTTACTCAAATCCAAGAGTAAGGGGCGCCTGGGTGGCTCAGTGGGTTAAAGCCTCTGCCTGCTTCCCCCTCTCTCTCTGCCTGCCTCTCTGCCTATGTGTGATCTCTCTCTGTCAAATAAATAAATAAATTCTTAAAAAAAAATCCAATGGTGAGTGTTCAGGGCTTCATCTTCTTGACTTATTAGCATTATCTGATAAGTTAGTCATGTTTAATCATCCTTGAAAAGCTTTTTCTCTTTTGGATTGCAGAGCCCTATATAGATTTTGAACTGCATGAGTCTACTTACATGTGATTAAAAAAAAAAAATAGAACAGTACTACAAATATATTTCCTTTTCCTTATGATTTTCTTAAGTTTCTTTTGTCTAGCTTACTTTATTATAATAATACAGTATACAATACATACAACGCACAAAACATGTGTTTATCAGCTCTTTATGTTATTGGTAAGGTATTCAGTCAACAGTAAACTATTGGTGATTAAGTCTTTGGGGAGCCAAAAGTTATACTTGGATTTTCAGTTGTACAGGTGTTGGTGCACCAACCTTGTGTTGTTCAATTGTATATGCTCCAGGTTTTCCTCTTATTTCACTGGCCATGACCTTCCAGTCTCTTGCTGGCTTTTACTATCCCCAGGACTTTTAATGTTGGATTAAAGGGCTCAGACACCTTTGACATCTTTTCTCATTAAACTCTTTTTGGTGAGCTCATCCAGCCACGGCCTTGATACCATCCATATGCTAGTAACTCCCAAATTCATATCTCTAGGTCAAACTTCATCCCTGAATTCTACCCAATTGTCAAGTAGGCGATTGAAACTTAATGACAAATAGGCATTAAAAACTCATCTCCCCCTCAAAACCAATTTTTCCCTCAGTCTTACCCATTTTGGTTCCTGACAACTCCAATTTTTAAACATATATTCCAGTCATTCCTGATTCTTCTCTTTATCTCAGGCCCTGGACTCAACCTTAGCAAATCTTGTTGGCTCAAGCTTCAGACTATACCCACAGCTGAACTGGTTCTCATCACCTCCACTGCTCTCAACCTACTATAAGCCAATGTCATCTCCTGCCTGATTATTCCAATAACTTCCTAGTTTCATTGTGTCTACTCTTGTCCCTTTGGAGTCATTATCAGTTCAGCAGTCACATGGATCCCATTAAAACTTAAGTTAACTAACATCACTTCTCTGATAACCTTTTGCTGGCTTCTATTCTACTTAGAGTAGAAATCAAAGTCCTTTCAGTAGCTCACCCAGCCAGCCGTTCCTTCTGTCACCTCTCTGACCTTTTCTTCCACTACCTTTCCCTCACTCTCTCCTGTTCCCCTATTGGCCTCTTTGATGTTTCTTTAAAAGGAATCTGGGGAAAAAAAAGGAATCTGGGGGGAAAAAAAGCAACCTGCAGTTCCCTTTCACTTCATGACCTTTGTACTTGCTGTCTTCTCTGCTTGGAAAGCTCTTTCCCCAGAGAGCAGTATGGCATCTCACCCTTCATGTCTTTACTTAAATGTCACCTTCTCAGAGACTCCTTCCCTGACCACCTGATTCCAAATGTCAGTCACATTACTCTTCCCCTCAGCACTTCCACACTGTTCTCGTTCTCTGCTTTATTTTTCTTCCCCACAGCACTTACGGCCTTCCAGCAGAATAATGTATACATAATATATAATTTACTTATTTTCTTTATTGTTTATCTCTTACCAATAGAACATAAGCCCCAAGACAGCAGAAAATTTGTCTGTTTCAGTCATTGAAGTATCTCTGGAGCCTAAGAGCATTTGGCACATACTAGGTACTCAATAAATATCTGTTGAGTGAAAAAGTCTCTTTAACCTCTCTGCTTTTCTCACTAGAATATAAGTTCCTTTGGGGCTGGGATCAGGTCATATTCATCATTCTGTCTTGAAAGTTTAATATAGCATCTGGCAAAGAGCAGGTGGTCATTAATATTTGTTGAGGTGAGCTGTTGAAGAAAACACACTCTACCATTCTTTGAGTATGCATTCCAAGATGCACAGACAAATGGGAGAGGACCACATAGATGATACAGAGAAGAGACAGAGAAAGTCAGTTAGCCAACACTTATGTGAATATTAAATTTTACATTATGTAAAAATGTAGATAGAATTGAGGAAATAAACTGAGGCTAGGCAGGTTTTTTACTTCTACCATCAAGAGAGTAGGAGTAAGGAAATTAATCATAATCGCCTGGGAATATTTGAGGTATTCAATGTTGCTACCTCCTCAGGAGAGCCACTAACATTTGTGGAATATTTATTATGTGCCAGATTTTTTGATGCAATTTCCAGTGGCGGCTCACTAGTGTTTTCTTGGCCCTTCAACCCTCCAGCTCCAGCCTGAATAATTGCATTTCTCTCTGTGGTGGCACTTTCTTATATAAAAGCACAATCATACAAGTTAATATTTTTTGTTCTTGCCCTCCTTCTCTCCACCTCTTTCTCTTTAATGGAAAAATATTCATAAAAATAGAACAGTTGCTTTGGGAGTTTAGTTTGCTATATAAAATCCAGGATAAGTATTTTAAGCAGGCCCATACAATAGAGGCAGTTTTAAATGGCTAAACCAGCTTTTAAAGCAGCTCCTTTCGTAGTAAAATGTTCACTAAAAGGAAAATAATGATAAGCATAAAATTTTGACCAGTGGTTACTCTGGAAGGTGGGAGGGCCTTCCTAAATTATTGCAGACACTTAATTTCTTAAGCTGGATGGTGAGTACAAGGGTGTTCATTTTGTTACTTTTTATAGATTTTTATGAAATGTACATTTTTATGAAATATTAAAAAAGAAACAGCTCCCCTAGACCAAGACTCTTCTCAAGCAATTATTTAAAGATCTTTAATGTACATTGGACTTCAGCTCACTGAAGTCACTTCTATAGCATAAAAATTTTCCATGATAAAATAATTGCAAGCATTTTAGCTCTCTATGAATGACTTTTATGTAAGAGCTATTCAACAACAGAGGTTAAAATAGCTTCTTCCTGTGAAGTTATATACTGATTCATTTTGTTTGTTTATCAGTAATTTGTTCAAATTCAAAATGCTCTTCCCTTAGCACCAACATCATTGGAATTCCAGCCAAGACAGAAAAAGCCTATTTAACACAAGGAATTCTAGTGATGATACCTAGGCTGTCACCACTAAATGCAACTATAATTAGGTAAAAATACATTTAGATCCAAATTAAGAAGGCAATTAGCATACAGGCAAAAGAAGATAGGATTATTGGTGAGCACAACCTAGGGTATAAACTTGTGCAATCACTATGCTGATACCTGAAATTATTGTAACACTGTGTGTCGACTATACTTAAGGAGGAGGAGGGGGAGGGAGAAGGAGGAGAGGATGATGATGACAGGACTCTTGGTCTTCACATTCCTACAAGCTTTAGGCTTCAGCAGGGCAGGAGAGAACCACCTGGCCTGGAATAGGTGTGTTATGAGAGTTTGGAGCATGGCTGTCCAATAAAAATATGATGTAGCCACCTTTTTATTTTAAATTTTTCTCATAGCCACTTTAAAAAAGAAACAGGTGAAATTCCTGTTAATAGTATAGCTTATTTAACCCAATATATCCAAAATATCATCAACTCAATAGGTAGTTGATATAAAGATCATGAATGAAAAGTTTTACATTGTTTATCTCATTGTGAGTCTCTGAAATCTAGTGTGTACTTTATACCCAAAGAGTGGACCCAAGTGTCTTGAAACCTAATGTTATACAATTTTGGATGATGCCCTCTTTAAGAAAAAGATACCAGCTACTAATACAAAGTTAGGTGTGAAAGTGAATATTGATTTAAAATGAGAAAAGACATCACTAGGAATTACTGGAGATTTGAAGATTCAGGTCTTTCTCTTTTGACAACTCCTGGCAATTTACCAGACACACTCACACAGAAGTGATTCCAGTGTAGCTTCTCTTACCACCTTGAACACCATAACCCTGACACTCATAAAAACCCCTCGAAGTCAGGTTCTGAAGTGTGAGTTTCATTAGTGCCCAAGCTGAACTGTGTCGCCCTAAATTCTTATGTTGAAGTTGGATCCCCTACAACCTGAGAATGATACCATATTTGGAGAGGAGATCTTAAAAGAGCTGAGGTTAAAATAAGGCTATTAGGGTAGGTCCTAATCCATTTGATTGGTGTTCTTGGGAGGAGAGGGGGAGATTCCAGGGGCACGAGTACACAGAGGTAAGACCAGGTGAGGACAGAGCAATAAGAAGGAGGCTAGGCCAAGGAGGCTTGGCTGGGCCAAGGAGAGAGACCTTGGGAGAAACCAACACTGCCAGCATCTTGATCATGGATTTCCAGCCTCCTGAACCATGAGAAAATAAACTTCTATTGTTCAAGCCGCCTAGCCTTTGTTTTGCTAGCCAGAGCAACAAATACAATTAGCTTCTTGCTAAAACTTCTGCAGAGGGACTTTGTTCTTTCCTGTCTCATCCCCTTGCTCAATAGCACCCTCTTCCTCTAGGTTCTAATCCAACCCGACTCCAGCCTTCCCTCCTTCAGGTCTTCCTTGTGGAGACCTCTGGGGCTCAGAGTACACGAACTCTCACTGACCCACATTCATCTGGCAAGTGAATATGAGTTTCCATGTGACTGCTCTTATATTATTATCATGTAGTATGACTTTTACTTTTCAATAAATGATATTTCTCCCTTACTAGGTCAATCCTTTGAAGACTATCAGGGACAATATCTTTTATCAAATTTGAACATCAGAAACATTTTTTGAGTAATCCTTTTTGAATGAGGAGAGAGGAGCTCCTATTCAGGGCTGTAGGATGGTTAAAAAAAAAAAAAAAAGAAAAGAAAGGTTTTAAAAAAACAAACCCATATACTTTTAAAGTTAAAGGATAACCTGCCTTCTGCACTAAACAGAGAGAACCGTCATCACAACAGTGGTGGCTGAAGTCCCTTGCTCCCTCCCGCCAGAGGCACTGATCCTTGCTTCTGCCATAACCACCCATTCCTGGTTGTTGCCTTCTGTTTTTCTGCTGCTTACACCAGCAACGGAAGTTCACAAGAGTATCTTCCAAAAAGCTTTGGCCAGAACCAAAGGAAGTGAGTACACTGAGGGGATGAAAGGATGATTCAACCTCTTTGTGTGTTTAATTCTTGGTATCCCTCCTAAAATTGCTGAATGCCAACAAGTTGTAATTACCATGGTGCACCCTGGGAGGTGGACCTCTGCCAGGACTCACTGGATTTCAACCAACAATCCATTTTAAGTAAGTCATTGAAAAGAAATGAGCATCTTTTCTGGTCATCTATAGAGAATATCTGTGACCCTTAACAAGTCCACAAACATGCTTGATACACAGCTTCATAAAGCCATGCTTTTTATTGGCATTTTTGGTGCAGGCGTCGATGTGCACTAAATATAATAAAGTAATTCATGGAGAGTGGGTGACAGAAAGTGGCCACCGCTAGGTCTCAGAATATGAGTAACTTTTCAAAGAGCTACCCACAGGGAAATGTACACTTATTTTCTTAGTGAGAAAACATAGCTGGGCTCAAAATATTTATCAAATGCTGTATTTTTCTGGGGGGGGTGGTGGGGGGACATCCATCACCATCCTTATAGGAAAGTGAGAGGACTGCTTTTGCCATCAGTACAGCTTCCAAGGCCCTCGTGCCAATTGCCGAGCGGAATGATTCATCAGCTTCAGAAACTTCCTTGGGAGCTGAGTGGGCAGTCATGAATCATCTCTCGCCCTTTGCACATATCATTACTGATCTCCTTGGAATATTATATGAAAATAATACCTTGCATTTTTGTGAAGAATGCTTTTCCTGATGGCATCAGACATCGGGACTGGAGTAAAAGCAGGCCCTGGTGAGCTGTGTACGCTGGGACTGGGTAGGTTCCAAAAACGTTTGCAAATGCAGTTTTGAGTCTGAGTCAACACACCTGATCTGCAAGGTTGTGGCAGGGAGAAGCCGGTGGTACTGGCAGAAGCACAAGGATTCGTTTTGGGGGATTAAAAAGAAACGATGAATTTTATCCCCTTCACAGTCAACTTGAAGGGGCACTGTACACTTGAATTATCCTGTTTTGTTATGGATAAGAAAGTAATCCTAAGAAAACCAACCTTTCCTTTAAAAAACATGGTGTACATACACTGAGAAAAATACTGAGTGTGATTTTCCCCCTTGATACAGTGATTTCTCATTTGTTTGGCCAGAGCTGATACCATAAAAGTTTTTCCTGGGAGAAGGAAAAGCTAGAACCTCAAAGTCTTTGGGTTCCAAACCCAAACTTATCACCAATTTGCCGAGTAGTTTTGGAGCTACCTGGACACCCGGGGATACCCAGTGAAGTCGACTAACGTATTTTGTCAGCAACTGGAGACGGCAGTCATTTTGTAGCAAGATCAAAAGCAGATGAGATGTCTCCTCAACCATGTTCTTACAAGTAGCAACAACTGCAGTGGCAGGTTTGAGCCTTCATATATAAATAAACAGCTCCTGTCAATGGTGAACAATTCTGCTGACGTGACTGAATGCAGCTTGTTGCTCCTGGAACTGTGTTCTCTGAAGAACAGTTGATGGAAATAAGGATACTCAAATTTGTAGGAAAGAAGATTCAGAGAAAATCTAACAGTGTCTCTTTCTAGTGGTAAGGCCTCTGTGAAGGAGGAGAATTAAACTTGTTTTTTCTTGTGTGAACTCAGAGTATAGAATACACGTGGGAACAGATTTCAGACCGACTCAGGGGACTATTTTCTAACAGCTCCTTAGAGATGATACCACAATACCAAGTAACATCCCTTCCCTGGAGGTGTCCAAGTGGACACTTAGGGGCCATGTGGAAGATAAACTATGATTTCATTCCCCTTCTTCAAGGTTTCAGGGATCATGGGAAAAAAAATAAATAAAAGCAAAGGGGCACTGTAGAAACAGAGGCTGCAGTTTTTCAATTTTTCTCACTAAAGATATTTTAATTGTCACCATTTAACAAAATAAAAGACATTTTAAGCTAGGAAGAACAGAAAAGAATTACTGTAAGCATGGCTAGTTCTTGAATGCTATCAAGAATAATTCAATATATTCAAATCTATGAAGGATATATCGTTTATGTAAATTAAAACACAATCAATACACACACACACACAAACACACATACACATGGGTAGGAAGAATACATATCAACTCATGAGCATTGTTTTCTCCGGATGGGGAGAGGAAAAAGGGACTAGAGTAGTGTTGGAAAGGACAACTTTGTCCTCAATATTTTATTTATGTAAAGAAAATGATAGCACAAAGAGGATAAAACATCCACATCTGTCAATCTCTCAAACAAAACACCAAGCTTTACTATGTTGCCTTTATTTTTCTCATTTCAACAGCCACCAATGTAAACTATATTGTCCATCATTACTGATCCACAGGCTGTTATCTGGGGGACAGATGACTACTCATTTATCAACTGTACCCTACAGGCTTACAACGGCTGTGTACCATGTTCATGCTTCCTCCCCACCTATGATTCTATGGGTCTACAATTCTAAATTTTCAGCAGATCCTCCTTTCACAGTTTCTTTCAGATTTTATATTTCCTCTGAAAACAGAAAGAAAACTCTTATTCAGCAATCTTTTTGTAATCTGTGCTGATTATCCCTTGGGGCTAAGAGAACTTCTCCCAATTTCATAGTCATGATATATTACTTCCTGTGTGATGTCACATTCCTAGTAGCAAAATATCCTTAAGTACTCTTTAAGTGAAATCACCTATAATCATGGCTTGAAACGAGTTGGGAGTACTTCTAGTGATGGGGATGTTTGGGAGAGGGGGCACAGGTGGGACTTTAATTTGATTTCACTACTTCAGAGAAGTTAAAAACCATTCCAAAATTTCCTTCAATATATGTTTTCTCTATTCGGTCTTTCTATACATCTCCTTGCAAAGTACTTGGCCTATGATATATATGGAGTAGTCATTTTTTTTTTTAATGGATGGCTAAGTACCTATAAAACATTTTAGTTCCTGTTCTTATCTATTTCACACTTCTTATCTAATTCTGGGAATAGTTTCTAACCTAGGGTCCAAGGGCATCTAGTGGAGTAAAGAGAATGATGTGTCACTGTACCATTTTCAGCATTTCAGAAAGCTTCAAGAAGTCTGACTGAAAATATCCAACTTATTTGAATGCAATTATATCAACACAGTTTGCTAACAGTAGCTATCATAAACTGACCAGAGTACCTAATTGGTAGGTATTTAAACCACTTATTTATTTTTTTAAAAAAGAAAGTGAGATTGAAGGAAAAAAGATTTCAAGAAAATAAAAGATCTTCTGGAAGCTAATGTTTGTCCTGGAATAGATTCATAATCAGGAACATGGTCTGAGCTAATAACAAATTTTTAAAGTAGTGTTGGCAAAGGGACAGAGCAAAAAAAAAATTTCACAGTCCAAATTGACACCAGTAATTCTCCTGCTTTCATAGCTTGCTCATTTTATTTGAACTGCACCATTTAGAAAGGCAAAGTGGAGATGTTGCTCTGGTTCTTGAGGTTGCCTCTCCCAATATATCAGGAACTCAGATAAAGCTGCAACTCCTTGGCCTGGCATTTCGATCATGAAGTTCAACCAACATTTACAACTAATAGTGATTTATATTCTTGAAAGGATTTTCACATATAAGATCATCTTAATCACTGATCTCCAAACATGATTTTTTTTTCTTATGCCACTGAATACACTGACTAGCAAATTTCTCTTCATTCCTTAGAACTACCCTTGAAATATTACTTCCCTTAGGGATCATTTCCTCCTGTTCCAATAGTCCAGATTTTTTACTGTTTTCTCTTTGTTCTTACTGCATTGTGTATATACTTTTATTAAATCATTCTTATTTTATATTAAAAATTATTTGTATTTTACATTAAAATTATCTTTGTATATGCCTTCCACATAAGATAGTGAGGGGAGGATGTTATTTCTATGTATTCATGAATGATAACACAGATGTCAGAGAAATGGGTAAAAAAGCAAACCATGGAGCTGATAAGTTTTAGAGGCTTATCTTGAAACTGGGTCTCCTGCCTCCAGCTCATGCTGTTTCTATTCTACAGCACCACCTTTCGTAGCTATGATGTTCAGTTTTGCTAACTATTACAAGTATTACTATGTTTTTGTTTATTAAAGTGGTGGCAATTAAAACTTTTTAAGAAAAGTAACAATGACCCCAATAGCCTGCATTGCTTGGGTGCTTACAATATGCCAGGCAATGTTCTAAGAGATTTAGATGTATCGATTCATTTAACTCTCACAATAATCTTACAAGATTATTAATAACTGTAAATTATCTTTATTTTATAGATAAGGAAACTGAAGTGCTGAATGGTTATATAATTTGCTTGAAGTCACCCAGCTAAAGAGTGGCAGAACTGTGATTCATACAGAGGTAGTCTGGCTTTGGAACTCATATTTGTAATGAAAGTAGACTGAAATACCGATGTTTTCTCTCCTCAGTGGAACTTTGGACATGAATACTGTCTACAACATTGGTTTCCATTTTGACACCACGCAAACCATTAGGCCAAGGTTTGGCTGTGGTTCTCCATTTATAGCCTCAACTATAATTACAGAGCACAGAAGACAGATGGAATTGATTCAGATGATTGAATACATTGGGTTTCCTGTGGATAGTCATTATGAAACAAGCAGGGTTTTTATTTTGCCACCCCCCCCCCAACTCTTCAAATAATAAAGCGAACTGACAATCGAAGGAAAAAAAGAAAAAAGAAAAAAAATCCAAACAACCTGTTTCTGATTTGTTTGGGACTTCATTCAAGGTTGTTGGAAGCATTCAGAATTGCATTTCAGTGTTCAAAGCAGCCATTCTCTTTTGAAATAACTTTGATATGAAAAAATAAAATATGTAATGTCAAGCTACGTTAAGAACCTTCTGCAATGTAGAACAATAAAAAAATGCAAAAAAATGTTCATTACAGCTTACTCTGTAAAGACCACCTGAGTATAAAACCCAGATAAAAACAAAATAAAATCATGAACAGGAACAAGTGCTTCATAAATATTTTATGCCCTGTGATAACAATCAAGAACATCATTAAAAAAGTATATTTAAGAAGGTGATATTTAACAAGTACAAGAATTCAAAAATAGACCTGAGAATGTATCTAAAGAAAAATTTCTAATTCCTAATATGTTAGGTTAAAATTCAGCCACTATTATAGTTATTTAAATCCTATTGTAGTCTAGCAATTAAGAAGGAAAACAATTTATGCCACTGAGAGTTTTGGAGACTCCAAAATCTCTAGAACATATTCTGAACATTATTGTCTATAATTCTACACAACTAACTTACTCATTCCTAGTAGTTTCCCCAAAATATATCGTGACTGCTGTATATGAAGTATTTCTGAACACCGGCTAAATGACTTGGGTCTTTATTTTCCAGACCTTAAATTACCTTCATTCTTTTATTCATATTTCCTAACCTGTTTGTCACCTTCACTTCTCTTTGGGCTTCTTCTTTTCATTCCTTATTCATCCATCCTTCCATCCATTTAACATTCATTTCACTTCCCATACCGCAACTTTACTCTTATCAAATCAGAAGCTTCTTCCTTTTTATTTTTTATTTTTATTTATTTTTTTTTAAGATTTTATTTATTTATTTGACAGAGATCACAAGTAGGCAGAGAGGCAAGCAGAGAGAGGAGGGGAAGCAGGCTCCCTGCCGAGCAGAGAGCCCGATGTGGGGCTCGATCCCAGGACCCTGGGATCATGACCTGAACCGAAGGCAGAGGCTTTAACCCACTGAGCCACCCAGGTGCCCCAGCTTCTTCCTTTTTAACACATTACATTTCTTCCCTTTTTCAAGGACAGCTTGAGATTTTAGAGTCAGTCTTTCATGAAAAATTAATAGGAAAATGAGATTCACACTTTTTCATATTCTGAACACTCACCTCACATACTTTATCCCTCTTTGTCCTTTTTTAAACCAAAGATGGTGCTGACATCATAGTATTTAGGTTGTGTTCACTTAACTATTGTTCAGTTACTAGTTTTTATGGTTTCCATTTTAGGTTACAAGATACTAGAGGTAATTTAGCATCCAAGGTCAATAATCACTATCTTACTTCCTTTCACATTTTTATTTGGATGATTTTTTTTTTCAAACAACACCTAGGCTCTCCTCAGCCAAGATAATGAATAGGGAATTCACTACAAAATTAGAAACAGGGGAGGGAAGTAACAGTGACAAGAAATGTCTAGATTCCTTCCAGCAGTTTTGGAATTGTGTTGAGGATTTATATTTCTAACTTTGGATATTTCTGAAGGTGAAATGAAGACTGAATTTTCTCTGAAAAGGAAGAAGTTGAACAAAGCTGGAGGTTGTGTACGGTCCTGTCTAAATGATGAGTCGACCATATGTGAACAAAAGTAACATGATAGAGTGGGCTGGGGTCTTGTCCTCTTTTTTGCCTGTTTTACTTTAAGAGTATCTTTCCCTTCCATTGTACCAGTTGTAAACACAAACTTTTACTTTTCAAGGCGAGTGTTCCTCAGGGTTATAGGCAGAAGAGGAAATTCCTTTTAAAATAGCTTTGCGATAGGACTCCTATCCCTTACCTTTTGGGAAACAAGAGTAGAATGGATGGGAAATAACATGATAAGAAAACAACTGTAGTTTTGTGTGAATTTTAAATCCAGTCTCTGCACTGGGGGAGTTGCAAATGGTTTGTGCTGACTCATTTCCCTGACTCTGCTATTACCCTAAAGTGAGACTCCATTATGAGTCTTGCACACACTCATAAGCATTATTAACTTCTTGGATCTTTGATGTGCTTTTGGCCAACAGAATCATTGTAGTATGCCTATCATGCGAATGGCTTTGAAGAGTCTTGAGGCTTGGCGGGACACAAATGCTCAGGGGGAAGAGATTCCTATTAAGGAAAATATTGTAGTAAAGCTAGAAATAATTCCAAAGTCTTCATTCGATGTAGTAAACTTCAAGTATTAGGACAAATGGACCCATGGACTAATAAATTCTGCTGTGTGAGCTAACATACAGCATCTGTGTGGGCTGGGAAGTTGGAAAACAAAACCTGTGGGTAGTGCCAACCTCTGACATGAGTGAATGTCTTTATAAAGCTCACTTTCAGTTATTTGAAGGTCAAGGTAATGAGAACTCCTAGCATTGGTTAAGGTTAAACACACTATTTCCCTCAGACTTTAGAGATAGCTTTAGTATTCTATTGATCAATATTGATATGGGTAAAGCTTAAATTCCACATTAAAAAAAACTTTCTACATAAAAATAAATGATTATAGATGTAGACAATTTCAGGCTAAGTTCAGCTCTCTTACCCATTCTCTCTCTCTCACACACAGACATATTTTCATATATATATAATCTCCTCACAGGTTTTAAAAGCAATAAAATATTTTATTAAGCTAAAGTCATGGTTATTTCATTTCATTATGAGTAGGATACCTTACAAATGAACTAAGTCACTGGCAAAAGAATGCTGCACTTTAATTACCTGAAAACATAACATCTTTTTAAATGGTCATTAGATATTTTGCTGATTTCATCAATTGCTTGTCACACATTGGCTGGAAATTCTGAACCATTCCACTCATTTATTAACTCAGCTAGGGAACTGTTTTTAAAATTTTATGAGAATGTTTGTGGTCAAATTCCTTCATTGCCTTTACATATGACTAAGTGGAGAGAATGCTTTTCAATTGGTTAATGGTACAAGCACCTGCCTTGTATTCTGCACTGTAACCATAACTATGATGCTAACTGGCTTGTTCTTAGCACCTTCTTGATCATACTGCCTGAATTCGGCTAGTCTTGCAATGGAGCATTTTGGGATCACATATAAAAATGAAACTATTATAGACCAGATGGCATTATTGGGTGGTCACACTAGCAAAAACAAACTACACTGCAAGTTTTAACTGTAGATAGGAAAACAAAGATCATTTCAGTCTGCAGTGTGGTCTAATATACCTCATCTGCACCTCTAAGAGTACCTAGTATTCATTCTAAGGCAGCGGCTCTGAAAGACCTAGTCTTGCACCCCAGCAAGTAGGCAAGAGGATCCTTTGGGGTCTGGGCAGAAAATACAGTAACTTCTATTTATCTTTATTTTTTTATTAACAGAGAATGACATTAGGCATTGCTAACATTTAGTATATAGACTCACATTGATTCACACTTTCATTCCACATGTCATGTCTGTTGAGGGAGGAATGTGAATTTCATGGCTTGGATGGGTTGTCAGTCTCTGGTACTCATTTGCTTTTAGGACATACAAATAGGTTTCAATCTACCCGTAGATAAACACTGGTAAACTTAAGGGATCTAAAAGATATATTATTGCATTTGAAAAGAAATTTGACTGAAAACAACACTGATGAGTTTATACAAAGTGAAGAGGAAGAAGTTGATATTTCTTCAACTCCTAATACGAACTCTTGATGTGTCAACAGTCTAATCAGATTTAGAAAAATGTCTGTGTCCATCCCCTCTTTGCCATGAAATTATCAAAAGGATTATGAAAATATTAATATACATTTACTACTTTTCAGAGTGATGCTTGACCTGGGGGAAAAATGTGCCTTGAGGTATCAGATCAGGATAGAACAAGGTTATCATGATTAGCAAGAAATTTTAAGCGTACACATACAAAACATAATCTCTTGATTTCTTCCATGATGTATGGTTATATGATACTCAACCTAATATTTAGTGCTAAATGTTTAGAAGCCATACTTGAAAATTTTTACTCATGACTTAAAGGTACATTAAGGAAACACTTGTCTTTCATGCCAAGATAACGATGGCTAAAAGAATCCTTGAAAAACAATATGATGTCAAGCTATAATGCATTGCTTTAATAGTAAACTCTGGTGATAAATGCAAAATAAACATCATTAAAGACTGAAGAAACAAGTTTTGTAACAAATTATGTAGTGTAAGAGGTCTGGTAGGTATAGTTAAATGAAAGCACAGATGTTTCTAACAGGTCTCAAACTATAATATTTGCTACATTTTGTTTCAATGATGGAATATAAATGATTACCTTCCCACTTTTATTGCAAGTCACTAAAGGAAAGAAAAACCAATGAGGTGATATTCTCAATAAATGACTCTTTCAATAAAAATAATATTTTGCAGAAAAACTATTAATTTAACCACAGAAAGAATTCTAGGCTAAGTTTATAGAGACAACATTGGAAAGTTAATAGATGAGCTATTTTAGCAAAGAAGTCAAAGCCAAAAGTGCACAAAATGCTATAGGCTGACACTGATATTCTAATATTTAAATTTAAAAACTAATATAGTGAGTTCTTTACAGTATTTGAAATGAGGTAGGGAGTGACCAAAGAAACCATTTATCATACAGCGACTCACTAGTTATCTCAACACAAAGAACCTGAACCTAAAGACTCATTTCTCTTTAACAAAAAGCAAATACTTCAAATTTGCTGACATTTCTGTGATGACAAGTAGCTGTCACTATTATGTTAACTGAGCATACATTTTTCAAAAGTCTATATATAATGTGTTTCTCCAAGATAAAGGTGACATTTGAACAATGGGTGAGGAAGCGACTGCTTTATAAGACAAACAACAACTTGTGTTTTGTACAAAGCGTTCTTGTAATATTTTGGAAATGTGTGCCTTGTTATGTGAATTTATTATTGAAAACGATGTGTATGTACCACCTATTAAAACTCCCACAAGTAACATTAAAAATCTTGATACAGTTCTCTCACCTGTTAAATTTTTTCTAAATGAGGAGCTTCAGTAATTTTAAAACATATATGTTAAAAACAGAAAAATGCAGTTTCTTATTGGTATTCAAGACATTAAAGTAGAGATTTATTAGTAAAATGTCAGCAGAACACTTTGGATAACTGTTAGACTAGATGAAAAATTTTGTATCATGATTTATTTAA